>CAUYPK010080888.1:0-33227 GCA_963574355.1 Loris lydekkerianus
GTTCCGCTCTCTTTTTTTCTATTTAGTTGCCTAGCAGTGTTGATCTGGACAGTCCACAGTGTCATCTAAAATATGATCTACACATGTGAAACTTAGTAAATGTAGAGTATAAATGTCTTAACACAATAACTAAGAAAATGCTAGGAAGGCTATGTTGACCAGTGTGATGAAAATATGTCAAATGGTCTATAAAAGCAGTATATGGTGCCCCATGATTGCATTAATTTACACAGCTATGATTTAATAATAAAAAGGGAAAAAAAGAATAAAAAATCCTTATGCACAATAAAGTTTGAAAACCTAGAAGGAAGGAACAAAAGGAAAGTGTCTATGCAACTGAATGGGCTTCCAATCTTGAAAACTACCTAAAAATGAGAGGGAGGTTGTATTAGTGCCCTACAGTGGCTGTAATCAAGTATCATAAACTGGGTGACTTAAAACAACTCAAATTTATTCTCCCACAGTTACAGATACTCAGAGTCTAAAAACAAGATGTCAACAGGGCTATACTCTCTCTTTAGGTAGAATTCTGCCTTGCCTGTTCCTTGCTTCTGGTGGTAGCCATCCATATTTGGTATTCTGTCTCTACTGTCACATAGGGTTCTCTTTCTATGCCTCTGTCCTCAAATGGCATTCTGCTTTTCTTAAAAAGATACCAGTCATCCTGTAGTCCCCACTACTTGGGAGGCTGAGGAAGAAGGATCTCCTGAACCCAGGAGTTTGAGGTTGCTGTGAGCTGCCACCATGGTGCTCTAGCTCATGCATCAGAGTAAGACTCTGTCTCAAAAAAAAAGACTAATGACCTCATTTTAACTTGATTATATCTACAAAGATCCTATTTCCAAATCAAGTCACTTTCACAGGTACTAAAAACTAGGACTTACACACATCCTTTGGGAATACACAATTCAACCCATAACAGAGGTGTATGTAGACTAGATTCCAAAGTAAACTTACACACAGCAAGGTTTTCATCATTAGTTTTAATAGTAAGTCTCTACAACAACAATATATGCTGATAGGGGTGGTGCCTATGGCTCAGTGGGTAGGGCGCCGGCCCCATATACTGAGGGCGGTGGGTTCAAACCCAGCCCTGGCCAAACTGCAACAAAAAATAGCTGGACGTTGTGGCAGGTGCCTGTAGGCCCAGTTACTTGGGAGGCTGAGGCTGGAGAATCGCCTAAGCCCAGGAGTTGGGGATTGCTGTGAGATGTGAATCTGTGAGCTGTGATGCTATGGCACTCTACTGAGGGTGACAAAGTGAGACTCTGTCTCTTAAAAAAAAAAAAAAAAAAATATATATATATATATATATATACACACACACACACACATACATATATACATATACACATATATATATACTGATAGGTTTGTTGATAGAATTATTAATGTTAGCTAGATTTTAATCTGTATTGTCCTTGTTCTAACCCACACACACACTGTATGAAATTTAAAACTTTGAAAACATTTGGGAAAGAACTTGACCAGCTGCTTTTTGTCTTTCTAAGTTGACCATTTTCTATAGTGACCCCACTGACCAGCTTCACTCTTCTGCCCTCGGGCACTGTTCTAGGGAGGTCAAGTTCTAAAGCCACCCAGTAAGTATATTCAGGTGCCATGAGACTATCTTGTCCTCACTACTTAATAGCAAGAGGCTTCAGTCTCCACATATATAAAATGAAGAGAATAATAGCACCCCAACCTCATACATGAACTAACACTAGCAAAAACCACACCCAAAACAAATGCTGGCCTCTTAAAAATGTTGAGCAAATGGGGTGGTGCCTGTGGCTCAGTGAGTAGGGCGCCAGCCCCATATACTGAGGGTGGTGGGTTCGAACCTGGACCCAGTCAAACTGCAACAACAAAAAAATAAATAAATAAATAAATAAAATAAAATAACAGTGCATTGTAGTGGGAGCCTGTAGTCCCAGCTACTCAGGAGGCTGAGGCAAGAGAATCGCCTAAGTCCACAAGTGGAGGTTGCTGTGAACTGTGATGCCACAGCACTCTACCAAGGGTGACAAAGTAAGACTCTGTCTCTAAATAAAATAAAATAAAATAAATAAAAAATGTTGAGCAAATGGCAGCTAGGTGTGAACAGTGGTTCACACATATAACCCTAGCACTTTGGGTGCCTGAGGTAGGAGGATCCCTTGAGGCCAAGTTGTCAAGTCCAGCCTGGGCAACAAAATGAAAACCCATCTCTGCAAAAACTCTAAAAGTTAAAATTGAAAGAATAAACATTGAAAGCTCTCTCATGTACAAGGGGATTTGGTAAATTTCATGATGAATTTTATAGTGATTTTAAGTGAATTCTTACTTACACATAAGCAGTTAGGGTGCTGCGTAATTGGCCCCATCTTCTTTGCAAAGCAGTGTTTCCCATTCACAGATGCATGTAAGCAGAGACTACATCCGTCTGTCAGGGATGCTGTGCTACAAGGTGTTAGCTCTCATTAAATGTAGGGTGATAACACCTATTTCACAGGATTATATTGTAAAGATTTTTTTGTTGTTGTTGAGACAGAGTCTCACTTTGTCACCCTCAGTAGAGTGCTATGGTGTCATAGCTCACAGCAACCTTAAATTCTTGGGCTCAAGTGATTCTCTTGTCTCAGCTCCCAAGTAGCTAGGAAGCTAGGACAATAGGTGCCTACCACAACACTCTGCTATTTTTTAGAGACAGGGTCTGGCACTTGCTCAGGCTGGTCTTAAACCTGTGAACTCAGGCAATCCACCCTCCTTGGCCTCCCAGAGTGCTAGGATTACAGATGTGAGCCAGCTGTATTGTAAAGATTTAAAAAATCACAAAGGACACCAGGTGTGGTAGCTCAAGCCAATAATCCCAGTGCTATGGGAGGCCAAGTCAGGTGGACTGCTTGAGCTCAGGAGTTTGAGATCAGCCTAAGCAAGAGCAAGACCCCATCTCTGCTTTAAATAGAAAAACTAGCTGGGTGTTGTGGCCAGTGCCTGAAGTCCCAGCTACTCAGGAGGCTTAGTCAAGAGGAACTCTTGAGCCCTAAAGTTTGAGGTTGCTATGAGCTATGAGGATGCAACCGCATTCAACCCAGAGCAACAGAGTAAGACTGTCTCAAAAAAAAAAAAAATCACGAAGGAAAAAATGTGGCCAGGAGTGTGAAGTGTGGCCCTTCACATACAGGAGGGGTTCAAGCACGTTATTGTTATCATAAGCCCTTTTTTTAATTAAGTCATTGTCAGAGAAGTTTCTGGCCCAGAAAAGAATGATCAACCCAAATGACTTCTTGCCATTGTCGGCCAACATGGTTTTATATAAGGTCTGACAATTAAGTTCGAGAGCTCATCCTAGGAAAAGTGCTACATACCTCACTGCTAAATATTAAAGTACTCCCCTTGGCAAGCTACATACTGACACCAGCACCTAGTCTATGCCTCAAAGCACTTTTTCTAGGGCAAGTTCATGAACTTAATTGTCAGACCACATTCAACAGACAGCTCTAAAGGCCATTTCAGGAAGAGTTTCAAGATTGTTTTGAAAGATGAACTAGGTGCTGGCGTTGGTGCATAGCTTCCCAATGGAAGTACTTTAAAGGTGACCTAGTGACATCCAGCAATGAGGTATGCAGCACTTTTTCTAGGATCAATTCGCTAACTTAATTGTCCAACCTCCTATGTGTATGCATTTGATGCATGTGAGTATGGTGTGTGTGCATGTGTGTACTTGTGTGTGTGAGCAAGTGTGCACATATCTGTACAAAAGAGTATTTACCAAATGGTTTGGAGTGCCTCTTTCTCAAGCAAGGCCAGGGCAGGTGGGGTAGTGGTGAAGAGCATGGGTTTTACAGTCAGACTTCAGTCAGACTACCTGAGTTCAAGTTCAAGCTCTTCCAATTCTGAGGCCTTGCTGGGCTTTCATCTTAGGAAACATTCTTCATCCCTTTGTGCCTCAACTTCCTCATCTGTAAATGTGAGCAATAGTAGACACTACTTCCTAGGTTATTAGTGAAGTATAAATACATTAATATATTTAAAGTGCATAAAAGAGTGCTTTGTCCTGTTTTCATTTTTATTTTTTGAATACTAACATCACGGATAATTTCAATGTCTCCTTTACTTCTTTTCTTATTGCCTGAACATTTTGTTTTTTAAAGTGACTTTATAATCTAGAAAAAAAAGAGGACTTTTTCAAAAAATTACCAAATTAGAGAAAGAAGGGAAGAAGAAAAAGAGATTTGTTCTCTTGGGCTATTTTCCCCTACAGCAGAACTTTATGCCTTCACTGAATCATTGTAAGTGCTATTATTTGAAGAAAATTTGAGGAGTTTTTTTTTTTTTCCCCCAGAAAATGAGCATTTCTTTTGGTATGCAAATAGTTTTTCTCTAATGTATTTGTCCTATAATGTAGGGATTGGAAGTTTCTTAAAGGAAGGGTAACCATGAGTATCCCTCCAGATAATAGTAATCTGTTTTTTCCTGAATTTTTTATTTTGATAATTTTTAAACATACAAAAGTTGAACAATATACACCTCTAGAGCTGCTACTTAATTTCAAGAATGCTTAGGATTTTGCTAGGTTTGCTTTCTTTCTCACTCTTTCTCAACCTACACTCACACATGCACACATAAACACACATACACACACGTACGTCATAATTTTTTCCTGAACCAACTAAGTTGCAGCAAGCATCATTCCACTTTGCCCCTAAACCTTTCAGCAAGACTTGCTAAAAAAAAAAGCACATTTTCCTAACAACTATAATAGTATTAGATAATGGAAATAACACTCCCACATCAGTAAATATTGCCTTGCAATTATTTATTCATTCCACAAATATTTACTGAAGACTTACTATCAACCAGACAGTGAGCTAGAGCAATGAATAAAACAAACATGGTTTCTATTCTCCTGGAATGAGAGCACCCCACACTTAAATACAGTCACCGAGATCACCGTGGAATTACAAAAGTGGTTTGCATCACACGGTGACACAATATGAGGTCGGACAATTAAGTTTGTGAACTCATCCTAGTAGTAGTGTGAATTTGAAGTGGACATATGGGGTCAATTAAGTTCACAGACTTCATGCGCTACAAACCTCGTTGCTGAATATCACTCCGGTCACCTTCAAAGTATTCCCCCTTCGCTGTCTGGTGATCGTAGTGATATATTCAGCAATGAAGTATGTAGCGCTTTTTCTAGGATGAGTTCATGAACTTAATTGTCTGACCTCATATGTCCACTTCGAAGTCACTTCTGATTACTAATAATAATAGCAATGGGTAGGGCTGTCTTTCATAGTAATTCAAAGATTTCCAGTTGCAAACAGCAAAAACCCAACTTAAACTAGCTTAAAAAAAAAAAAAAAAGATTTATTGGCTCTTACATAAGCAAGAGCTTACATGTGGGCTCCCATCGCATCTCCAGATCCCACCATCCTCCTCTTTATTGTTTTAAATTCTCAGGCAGCCTCTCTCCATGTGACCAAAGAGATGGAGACGGGCAGTCCCAGTTTCTAGGCCCCTAAAACCTTAGAACCCAAAGAAAGAAGCTCGCCTCCCGAGGCCCGCGTACCACTTCGAACCCTTTCATCTGCCAGGCTGGGTCATGTGCCCTTTCCCAACCAGTTCCAGAGTCCAGAGGATGCCTATTGGCCAGGTGAGTGCTATGCCTGCCCATTGTGGCTGGGATGGGGCAGGGTGCTTCCCTCCAAACTCTGAGCTACGGTTCTTTTGCTAGCGTAAGAGAGGCTGGATGGTCAAAAGCCATTCGGCTGCTCCACGGCAATATCTGAAATTCTGTCCCTCCACGGGTCCTGAAAACCTGAGGAGGACCTGAGGAAGTGGAAATGCCTTCATAGTCCAACGCACACTCTCTGCGAATCAGGGGAGGGAGGCAAAGGCTCCCAGCCGACCGCTTGGTCTACGTCTTGACAGGCGCATTCCACCAGGGGTCAGGGCAGAGCGCAAAGCTGGAACCATCCTGGCTCTGCAAAGCTTCAAGCCCGTAGCTCTCACCAGCAGACGCTGAACTCCAGGACCGCAGGAACCAGAAACAAAATCCGGGCAGCAGCAGAGAACGTTTCCTTCAGAATTGGCTTTCTAAAGGGACAAGTCTAGCCAGGAGCGATGAGGAAAGTGATTTTTAAAGCATTGTGTTTGGTAACTGCACATGCTCTGCTGAGTGAGCACAGACAGCTACTAGAGCCCCAGATTCCTGCAAAGCCATAAAGTGTGCCAGAGTGGAACCCACCAAAAAAGCTGACCTTCCACCCGCTTCTGCCTGCTTATCAAGAGTCAGTCACTCTGATTGCCTTTCTGCCCTAGGAATCTGCCGACCTTATTCCCGCCTCAGATAGAGCAATTGTAAATTCGCAGCGCCCCTTGCCTGGCAAGTCCCTTTCCTAGACCTCTGCATATTGAGTTCCTTCCTGTCAAGGAGGTCTTAGCTTAAATGTTAGCACCCGTCTGATGTAATGTCCCACCCAGTAGGACTAACATATCACCCTGTTTATTTCTTTCATATTATTTACCACCCTTTCAATTTATCTGCTGATTTGTTCACTTATTACCAAGCTTCTGCCATCCCACATCAAACCACAACAAACTCAAGGACTTTGTTTTTTACTTTTCCCAGCAACCATAACCAGGCCTCCTCAGCCCATTTAATAAGGGTTCAGTAAACATTTGTTGAATGAACGAGTAATTGGACCCTACTTTCTACATATAAAATGAGATAGTTAAGTTACATACTAATGGCTGATATGTATTGATTGTGTATTGTCTGTTGGATGCATTTTTAAGGGCTGTGAGCAGCACTGTAAATGGCTTACTTTATAGTTTGTCAGCCCTTAACAAAATTGCTAATACTCTCAGGATTTCAAATATCCAAAGTGATGTTTCTGATGCCAAAATTCCTCTTTTAGCAATTTATTTCTTTGGTTTAATTTAGAACCTTTTTATTACAGAAACATTTGCTCAAGTGAAATTTTACACTGAAGCTTTGTATGAAATATAATTGAAAAAATTATCATGTATTAGGTTATTTAAAAAGCTGCCAATAAATTTTTTGAAAAAGGATTCATAAAGACCATCATCTCTCACCTAAAAGTAATAGAGTTAAAAGTTTGTAAGAACCAATGAAGAGACACTTCTTTTTACAGAAGTATTTAAGCTGGTACTTGAAGAAGTGATGATATTTTGCTGTTTGTATTAGTTAGGGTTCTCCAGAGAAACAGAACCATTAGGATATATGTACATAGAAAGTGATTTATTATGAAGAATTGGTGCACGTGACCATGGGCTCCGAGAAGTTCCCCCACTTGCCATCTGCAAGCTGGAGGCCCAGGAAAGCAAGTGATACAGTTCCAGGGCAACCCCAATGGCCTGAGAGCCATAAAGCCAATGATATAAACCCTAATCTCTGTCTCAAGGTCCAAAAATAGGGAACACGGATGCTGATTGTGAAAATCCCATCTAGGCCCAAAAACTTGAGAACAAGGAGCTCTTGATGTCCCCCCCGAAAGGGAAGATGGATGTTTCAACTAAAGCAGAGGGATCAAATTTGCCTTTACTGTGCCTGTTTGTTCTCTTCAGGCCTTTAATGAATTGCATGATACCCACTCACATTAAGGAGGGTGATCTTCTTTACTCACCCCTCTAAAATTTTAGAGGGTCCCTCTAAAATTCAGGTGTTGCCAATGTAATAGTATTAGCAGATGGGGCCTTTAAAAGGTGATTAAGCCATAAGGGCCGCTCCTTATGAAAGGGATTAAGGCCCTAAGAAGCAGCATGTGCCTCCCTATTTCACTTATTCTTTAGCTCTTCTGCTACACAGCCTTCCGTCCCTCAGGAGGATGCTGCCTCACCAGACAACCTCACTTGCCAGTGCCTTGATTTTGACATCCCAGCCTCCAGAACTGACAAATAAATATTTGTTTCCTTATAAGCTGACAAATAAATATTTGTTTCCTTATAAGCTGCTTAGTCTCAGGTATTTTGTTGCAACAGCATAGGCTAAGACACTCCCTCTACTAATTCAAATGCTCATCTCTTCCACAAACACCCACAGACACACACAGAAATAATGTTATCAACTATCTGAGCATCTCTTTGCCCAATCTAGTTGACACTTTAAACTAGTCAATATGTTATTGATGATCATTTAGTAGATCTAGGAAATAAGCATGGAAGTCTGCAGCTGTCACAGTAAGAGGACATCATGTGGATCCCGAGAAAGGAGTACACTACCACCTGTAGAGGAGTCCTAACAAAAAGATCACAACTAAATGTGATCAAACCTTGAGATCTAACTATCAGTTTACAGAAAATATAGAGGAACTTGTTAATCTAAACCACAGGTATAAAAAACAAAATCCAAACAGTTGGACACTAATAATCTGAATTTCTCAAAAAGAAATTATAAGGAAGTTACATTGCAAACTGATGGATTAAAGAGGCTTAAAAGACACATTCCAATCAAAATATGTGGACCTTACTTGGTTCCTGAAAAATGTATGAAACAGTGAGAAATTTTAACACTAAAAAGATGTTAATATTGAGGAATTATTATTTTAAGAATGATATGCTAGTCATTTTTGTTTATACAGTCCTTTTAGTAGATACAAACTGATATATGACTAAAATGAAAAAAGTCATAAAAAGATAAATTTAAAAATCTCCTGGCTCAGCACCTATAGCTCAGTGGCTAGGGTGCTGGCCACATACACTGAGTCTGGTGGGTTCGAACCGGCCTGGGACTGCTAAACAACAATAACAACTACAACAAAAAAATAGCCAGGCATTGTGGCAGATGCCTGTAGTCCCAGCTACTTGGGAGGCTGAGGCAAGAGAATCGCTCAAGCCCATGAGTTGGAGGTTGCTGTGAACTGTGATGCTACAGCACTCTACAGAGGATGACATAGTAAGACTCTGTCTCAAAAAAAAAAAAAATCTCCACAAAGGGTGCTAAATGAAGGAGATATATATACACATATATATGTGGGTATATGTATGTGTGTATGTATATAGTCATAACAAGAAGTAATGGACATAAAGAGGAGGGGCATGAGGGATAAAAACCTACCTGTCAAGTACAATGTACACTAATCTGGTGACAGGTACACTGAATGCCCTGACTTCATCGTGATACAATTTATCCACATAACACAAAAACACCTGTAATCCCTAAATTTTTTGAAATTTAAAAAAAACCTCCATATAACATAATGAGCAAAAACTTATTATAGTTTTTCAAATCAGAAATTTAAAAAGCCCACTGAGGCATCATACAGGTTTTAATTTCTAATAAAGTAAATATTGATAG
Source organism: Loris lydekkerianus (assembly GCA_963574355.1). Lineage (NCBI taxonomy): Eukaryota > Metazoa > Chordata > Mammalia > Primates > Lorisidae > Loris > Loris lydekkerianus. Next base: position 9,308 of record CAUYPK010080888.1, read on the forward strand.
GTATAAGCCACATAAATAAAAATCTGATGCTATTTTGGGTTCTCAATAATTTTTTTAAGAATAAAGAGTTCTTGAGGACAAAAAATGAGGAAACCACTATGGATTAGCACCAGCTGTGATGGGTCCCTTTCTTACTATGACCTCATAAGGGGCCCCTGTTAAAGAATTTCGAGCACATGTATAAGTCTCTGGTTGAGCTTAGGTGTTCAGTCTTTTTAGGTTAGGAAGCTGATTTTTAATGACCAAAGTTAGCTTGTTTTCTCCTGAGCATTGTGGGCTTTCTACTTTATTTGTAATTAACTTTTTCTCTTTCTCTCCCTTTATTTTATTTTATTTTATTTTATTTTATTTTATTTTATTTTATTTTATTTTATTTTATTTTATTTTATTTTATTTTGGACAGAGTCTCATTCTATTGCTTGGGCTAGAGTGCAGTGGTGTCATCATAGCTCACAGCAATCTCAAACTCCAGGGCTCAAGTAATACTCCTGCCTGAGCCTCCAGAGTGGCTGGAGCTATAGGCATGTGCCACTATACCTAGCTAATTTTTCTATCTTTGGTACAAACAGGATCTCTGTATTGCTCAGGCTGGTCATAAACTCCTGAGTTCAAGCAATGGTCCCAACTTGCCCTCCCAAAGTGTTAGATACAGACATACGCTACTATGCCTGGCTTCATTTTTAATTTTTTCTTGTTGTTGTTGTTGTTGTTTCTCATTTTTCCCTTTCCTATCTTTTTTATTTTATTCTTTATTCTTTATCTTATGTTTTTCTTATTTTATTTTTTCCTTCTCTTTTTTCTTATTTATTTTTCTCATTTTCTTTTTAGATTTTGTGAGTATTTGTTTTTTTTATTTTTGGTTTAGTCTAGATTAGCATTGTGTTTTAATACCATTACAAAGATCAGTTTGTAGGGTGGTTTTTAGAAGTGATCCTCTTTAGAGGTGATCTAGATCAAGCTTCTCACCAACTTTTCCCAGTTTGGGGCTGACCTTGATCTTGCCTTCAAGCCCAGCACTAAGTCCAAACACTGAAGAGCCCCTTGACCACCTCAGCAGAGGACACCCATATTAGCAGACAACTCCTCTGCACCATTAAGGATGCCTTCACCATGGTGAGGGTGGCCTGGCATATCCTCACTGGGAAAAATATCATATCAAGGATCATGATAAAATTCAACAGAATTCCTCCAGCTTCCAGAAATTAGCCTATAAAGTAAAAAGGGTGAAGTCTTTGAATCATCTCAACATAGTAAAATTGTTTGAAGTGATTGAGACTGAATATGAGACTCCTTGTCGTGGAGTATACAGAGGAAGAGGATACTTAGTTACTCACGGAAGTATGCAAGAAAAAGGGAACCAAGTCAAATGCTGCCAGATAGTATCTGTTGTATACTACTGTCACCAGAAATTTGTTGATAGAGACTCAAGGGCAAAAAAACCTGCTCTTGGATGCCAACGTGAATATCAAGATTGCAGACTTTGTCTCAGTGCCCATAGCACAGTGATTATGGTGCCAGCCACATACACTAAGGCTGCTGGGTTTGAACCCAGTCTGGGACAACTAAGCAACAATGACAACTGCAACAACGAGAACAACAACAAAATAGCCGGGCATTGTGGCAGACACCTGTAGTCACAGCTATTTGGGAGGCTGAGGCAAGAGAATCGCTTGAGCCCAAGAGTTTGAGGTTGCTGTGCACTGTGACACCACAGCACTCTACCAAGAGTGACATAGTAAGACTCTGTCTCAAAAAAAAAAAAGATTGCAGACTTTGGTTTCAACAATGAATTCACCTTTAACAGCAAACTGTATACCTTCTTGGGAAGTTCTCTTTTTGCTGGGCTGGAAATCCCACAGCCAAAAGAAGATGGACCCATCATGAATGAAGGAGTCTGGGAGTCATCCCTTATACACTGGCTCCCTGTCTTTGAGGGTCAGAACTTCACAAAGCTTTGGGACAAAGAATGTATCATGTTCTTTTCTACTTGTCCATGGAATGTAAAAACCTGCTTAAGAAATTTCTCATTCTCAGTCCCTGTAAGAAACACTCTATGGTACAAATCATAAAGTATCCATGGATAAATATACTTCATGAAGATGAGGAACTAAACCCTGATGTGGAGCCACTCCCTGACTATGTAGATCTCTCCCCATCTGGCAACAGAGTGAGTTGACGGTATTCATATATTGCATATGTTAAGAGATCCAGGGCAGAGGTACAAGGTGATAACTATCTACCTGCTCCAAGGCTACAAAAGATACAAGCTTCAGGTCTACACCATCACTCTGAAACCCCAGCCTTTGTCTGATTTGATCAATAGCAGCACAATTTCTCTATCCCACAAGGAACAGCATGGGGTCTCTGCCAACCCCAAACACGAGTTTCAGTGAGCCTGCCTTTCCTATCTTTAATTGCTACATCCATTTGCCAGGGCTGTTGTAACAAAATACTACAGACTGGTGGCTTAAAAAACAGAAATTTAGTTGCTTACAATTCTGGAGGCTTGAGGTCCAAGATCAAGGTGCCAACAGGGTTAGGTTCTTCTGAGGCCTTTGTCCTTGCCTTGCAGACAGACATCTTCTCACGGTATCCTCACGGTCTTTTCTCTGTTTTTGCCTATACTTGATATCTGTTCCTCTTCTTATAAGGACACTCATCCTATTGGATTAGGACCCCACCCTTAGGATTACAATTTAACTTTACTTACCTCTTTAAGAACCCTATCACCAAGTACAGTCACATTGAAGATTAGGGCTTCACTGTATGAATGGTGGGGGCAACAATTCAGTCCATAACAATTGCTACTCTAAGAATATTCAGAGGAGGAAGGCAGATCTTGAGAAGGATTAAGAGATCAGGCAGAAGGCCAACAGCACAGCCAACATGCTTGCCAGCCCATGCAGCCTGGAGGAAAAGAAAATCACTCCTTCCCCCTCCACAAACAGCAAGTTCTCCTTCCAGTTTATACAGAGGCATCTTTGTTTTGGGTTTGCCAGAAGAAACTTGAAAGCAAAGGTTGAGTGAAAATGCTCAGACCTGAAGAGGCTAAGACACACTTGCTATACTTAATGTGAAATTTGACAGTCTCAAGATCCGTGGAGCCCAATGGGGTAATGTGGGAGCAGAGAAGTGGGGCTACCGCATCTGTGTGGTGCATGCGCAATGGGTCAAGATGGCTGCAGACAATGGAAGGTGGAGGTGGGCAAACTCCCCCATCAGTCCTCAGGGGGATCAGTATATACCTGTGCATACCTGGCACCTCCATGGCCACCAAAATGACAAAGGTCTTCTCCTTAACCAAACTCAACTCAAGCTCCCCTGAATTCTTTTTCAACTAGGCTGACTTTTGGATTCCACTGTCTGTTTCTACATTGTCCAACTTTAGCAAGAATCCTGCTAAGTAGGTTTAGCCAGAATCCCCCATCCTCCATGTCTAATCACCCTTTGGGATCTAATCTGTTTCCTCAGCCTCCACCTTCCAGAGGATGCCTGGATCACCCTGGCTTGCCTTCAGCAAGAATCCTGTTAGTTCAGTTAAAAATAGACTTTGAATCAGTTAGCTTTATTGTATAAGACACTCCAACACTTAGTGGCTGAAAGCGACAAACATTGAGAGAGGATACCTGGGAAGGGTGAGGTCTAGGAGAACAGAGGTCTTCTCAAGGAGACCAGAAGGATACACCTGCAGGGTTCTTTTCATGGTGACTGAGCTCTAAGGAATTTATAGACTTGACTTCCTGTAACCTGGAAATTTCCACTTCTGTGAAATCCTGTAGTTCTGTAGGGGCTGGAACAGTATCTCCCACTTGATTCAAACTGACCACAAGAAAGGTCTGTGGGTTGGAACTTTTTGACTGGAGATAAAAAGGGAAAGACCAAGCCAGTCAGGGAGTGTAGCCATTTCAAATTCTTCTATCCATAAGCTCCGCTGGCTCCATTGGGCCTCGTCTTCCTGCAACAATATCATTTCTCTTGATTCTATGGATCTTCTAGGCAGTTCTGATTGGGGCAGCAAATCTCTGCTGTCTGCTGCAGGATGAGAAAGTTTAGAGTAGCTTCACTCACATTTCCAGGTGATTAGCAGAAGGGTTTGTTCAGGTCCTCATCTGGGCCAACTTGTTTTTGTTTCACGTGGTTTCTCAACTGCTAATAGGATGGTCTGGGTTTCTTCACTAGTGGCAAAAGGGGTCCTTGCAGAAAGAGAGGGCATGCCCAATGTATGACCAGTTTTCAAATCTCTGTTTTCATTACATTTTTAAATGTTCCTTTGACCAAAGGAGGTCACATGGCCAAACCCAGATTCAAGAAGTAGATAAACAGACTCCATCGCTTGATGAAAGGAAGAGCAAAGTCACAAGGCAAAGAAGAGTGTAATCCATGATGAGAGGGGCTCATAGCTGTTTCACACTCTAATTGTGAATGTGAGTGCTAATCACAATCAGCATTTAAATGACAATGGTGTGAATTGGTCTTCTAGGTAATAACTCAGCAGCTGTTAATATATAATTTAAAATCACTAACCTCTCCTGTTAACCCCTGTGGTTTGGCTCCTAACAGAAAACTTTGCATTGATACCAAGTTTATAGAGCAGTCCACTACTTTATTTTTCACAGAGCTCTCTTGTCCAAATCTCTTGTCCAAATGCATCAACTAGACATTTCTAAAAGCATATTATCAATGACTCCCCCTAAAAAAGAATTCACTTACCTCTAACCCCACCCAGAGAGATTTTTCCAGAATTTGAGTGAGAGTAAGGAGGTGGGGAGAGAAATATAATTTGAAAATGTTTAATCAAAACCACATAATTTCACAAATAATGGAAAATACATGTAAATGCCCTTTATAATACAGATTGTAGAAAGTATCACATTTATAAAATGGAGGCATATTTTTTAAAAATAGAAAAACGCCAACCAAATAGTGAAGAGTTTCCTGTTTCAAGGTATATCCTGACCCCAGAAGAAGCCATTTCTTTCCAAAGAAACCCTTGTGACCACAGAAAGCCAGTGTCCTTGGGACAACTGTAGGAATATTGTTTTTCTGGCTGAATCCGCTCCCTAGCTTGCTGACACTTGGCGACCTGACAAGTGTTTTACATTCCAAAGGTCAAGTTCTGAGTGAATCTGCCCAGAAGCTCTACTGAACAGGGCCTTGCCACTCATGCCTGGATGCCCCAGCCTGGCACCTGTCCCCTGCTTCTGCCATTCTGACAGCTGTAGAAGAAGGAGGAACCCAGATTCCCAGCTTGGGCTGTCAGCACAGGCAGGATGACCTTTTTGCTGAAGGTCAAACTCTAATTCTTGCTCTAGGGAACCTTCCCTATTGCTTTTCTTTCAACATATCCATCTTAATAATTGCTTGTATTTTTCTGCTATTTTATAGTCTGAAACATTTTCCTTTGCATTTCATTTGATTCTCTCAAACAGAAGGAGTTATCAAAACAACCACAAGCTTTCCTTCTATAAGAAACAGACCCAGAGAGACCAGGCAAGTGAGTGTTGGGAAAAAACATAGGGACAGAAAGATACGATCCCTTTCTTCCCTATCATAAGGATCACAGCCAACACTACTATAACAAAAGACAACAAGAGAAAAGTAGGCTCAACGCCCGTAGCACAGTGGTTATAGCGCCAGCCACATATACCAAGGGTGGCCAGTTAAATCCCAGCCCAGGCTAGCTAAACAATGACAACTGAAACAAAAAATAGCCAAGCATTGTGGCAGGTGCCTGAAGTCCCAGCTACTTGGGAGGCTGAGGCAAGAGAATCGCTTAAGCCCAAGAGTTGGAGGTTGCTATGAGCTATGATGCCACAGTACTCTACTGACGGCAACATAATGAGACAATCTCTAAAAAAACAAGAAAAACCATAGCAAATTTATTTAATTCAAATTTTACATGACACTGGAGCCTTCAGAATGAAGATCTAAAAATACATGAAAACTATCCATTTTATGCTTGTATTTGATGAAGAATGGACTGCCGTGCAGAAATGTGACTGTACAAGCACTTGTGACCTAATAATAATAGTGGGGAACCCAACAAGGCCTGTTTGTTCAAATTCTTCTTCGCCTCTCTGCTATCCCATTTCTTCCTCCTAGGTATGGGGCAAGACCTCGCTGGAATTAGATTCTTATGACCTACGATCAGACAAGAATAGGTCAGAGAATTTCTGTATAGACAGAAAGGTGAAGGAAGTTTAGAGTCATGAATCTAGTTTCTGTTGCTGGCTTTGGAGAAGAGAAGTTCTAGTTTCCATGACCCACCTTAGAGAAGAAGAACTCTGGTCTCTATGATTTGCTTCAGGGACAGTGAGAGGGGAGAGACAGGAAGACAAGAGGAGGTCAGGTTAGACCTTGGTTCTAAGACTGCTTCTGAGGCCTTCCTATGCCCCTTAATTCGAAGTACTCAGCATGCCAAGGCACCATACTTTGGAGTATCATTTTCTGAGCCCCCCCCAAAAGTATAATAATATAGTGGCTAATAATAAAGGCTCCGGAGTTAGCCTACTGCCTATTACTAACGAGGCTACATTGGGCATACTATAGAGTTTCTCTCTGATCAAGTTTTCCTATATATAAAATAGAGATAATTTCCTATTCAAAAGGTTTTTGCAAGAACAAAGTATAATTAGCAAAACATCTTGCATGTAACAATAGCATAACAAATAAATCATCAGTATTATTTTTATTATGTGTATTGCTTTTGTTCTTATCACATAGCTAGTTTTGGGGGCATGTTTTGTTTTGTTTTGTTTGCAGTTTTTGGCCAGCATATGGGGCTGGTGCCCTACTCCTTTGAGCCACAGGCATCATCCCACTGTTTTGTTTTGATTTTAGACAGAATCTCAATCTGTCCCTGAATAGAATGCAGTGGTGTCATTGTAGCTCACTGCAACCTCAAACTCCTGGGCTCAAGCAATCCTCCTGCCTCAGTCTCCTGAAAAGTAGGGACTATAGGCATCCACCAATATGCCTGGATAATTTTTTTTTTTTTCTTGCTCTTGCTTAGGTTGTTCTTAAACTCCTGAGCCCAAGGAGTCCTCCCACCTCGGCCTCCCAGAGTACACTAGGATTGCAGGAGTGAGCCACCACATCTGATTCACATAGCTAGTCAATGACAAAATGAGGACATACATCAGTGAACCTGAAAGCAGTACTACTTCCATCTTTCAATAAAGAGTGAGAGTTCTGCTCTCCCATATGAGAAGCAAGCTATCGCATATAGGCCAGAATTCTTCATAGACCCATTTTCTTACAAGAAAGCTTTTTTCTTACAGCTTGGTAAAACTTTAGAAAAGAACCCCAGGGCCCTAAACTCAAAAAACAGATTTTTTTCCCCCAAATTGGGTTTATCTTTAGGATATTATTAGCCTTTCCCTCCACAGCCTAGTAATCTAATCTAGGAAAGTCAATATTCCCAAAGAAAACAGCTCTACTGATAATCAAAAGTTCTTCTTATAGCTAGGATTATAGCTAGGAAGTTCATATCCTTTCCTTACTAACCTTTCATCAAATTTTCTCAAAAAAGCTAACTTTTAACTGTTTAAGCTACTTTTCCTCCTTCATCCCTGAGTAACGATCAATGTATATGTTAATAAGTAGGTGAAAGCTATAAGATCAGCAATAGGAAGAAGAGGGTGAAAAACTAATGCACGTGATCCACTAATCTGGTTCCCAGGCCTGGAATGATCCATAATTGACTCTGCCCACCTGAAGGAAAATGAGAGATGTGTACTTACAGGGTACAGAAACCAAGAAACAGAAGCTCACAAGAAGAAAAGAATTAAATTCCAAAGATGGTCATTAACTATACAGGGGGGAAACAGCAATGAGAGAGAAAATGAAAAGGGGAGAAAGTCAGAATCCCCAGGAAATACATTAAATCATGACTGTGAGAGACAAAAGGAATATGAAGTGAAAAAGTAATATAAGAACCTACCTTCACTGCACTATGTGTAACCAAAGAGCAGACTGTAATGAATCTCCCACTACCATTAAATTAAACTCAAATTGCTTTTGTTCCTAATTAATATATGCCTTGCCAAATGTGATGGTGGACGTCTTTTTTAATGCCTTTCACATGCCACAGACATATTACAACCAGAATGAAAGATTACTGATGGTTTTCAATAGCTTTCTCTGAAGTATAGGCCAAACCTTATGGAAGGTATATGTAAGAGTTATTTGAATTCCAAGTGCATTTACAAGGACCAGGTCAATTACAGTACACAGCAAATGAATCCTTAATGAGGAGATATTCCAGACCAATTGTTTCCAAATTATGCTTTTAGATTATCTTGATTCCTCTTTTGACAATATATGTCTTGTTATTTTTAGCATAGCGTAAGAAACTCTTGACATTTCCAGCATCAAATTTCGTCTCTAGTTTTTATGGTTGTTCTCCCTCCTGCTTTTACACACCAGCCTAGCCACATGGGACTTTTTGTTCTTTGTAAGCCCCTAGTATCCTTTACCCCTAGCTTAAATATCACATGCTCTGTGATACCTTTGCCAGCACTCCCAGGTGGAGTAGAAATCTCTCCCATCTTGAGTCTAGGCATCTATTTTCCTAATGCGGCTTCAGCAACAATCTCCTCTTCTGATGTTTGAACTCACCAGGTTAAGGGTATTATAGCCAAAGTGCCTGTGTATATGGATTGTATTAGTAGTCAAGTGACAGAAATCTATGGGGGCTAGCAAATTCAAAGGGGAGGGCATATTATTATAAGCCTACATTGGGAATCTTATAGAATCCAAGCCAAGCCTCAGAGAAAGACTAACAAAAGAAATGAAAGCCATCTGGAATTCAAAGGTCACGCTCTCTCATATTCCATCACCAATTCTTCCTATCATCTGCTTTACTCTTTAATCACCGCAGATGGACTTTTTAAAATCAACTTATACAACAAAAGGAAAGGTTTCATAGGTCTGTATTCCTTGGAATAAAAAAAAAAAAAAAAAAAACAGAGTGGTAGCTGAGAAGAACTCAGTCCTCAGTTCCAGCACAGTTTTGCACTTTACAGGGCAAAAGTTCAGCCGTGCAAAAAGAATTCTTTAGGCTCAGCACCCATGCTCAGTGGTTAGGGCACCGACCACATACACCAGGGCTGGTGGGTTTGAACCCGGCCCCAGCCTGTTTAACAACAATGACCACTTCAACAAAAAAATAGCCAAATGTTGTGGTGGGCGCCTATAGACCCAGCTACTTGGGAGGCTGGGGCAAGAGAATCTCTTAAACCCAAGAGCTGTGACACCTTGGCACTCTACTGAGGACAACATAGTGAGACTTTATATCAAAAAAAAAAAAGAATTCTTTACTGTCTCCCCTTTAGTCTTTGGTCTCAATTCTAAATTCCAAAGAAGGAATCAGATTGTCTAGCTTGAGTCAACTATCCACAGTGATCCAATTTGCTATGTTCAGATGGTCAAGAATATGTGGTTCAAACATAATTAGTGGAAAAACTGGAAAGGGGGCAAAAAGGAAGGGAGAATCATGATGAGCTCAACAAATAGTCTAAAAGGTGAGTCCCACGTGGGTATTTTGTTGGATAAAAGGGAGGGAGAGAAAGAAACAGGGAGGGAGGGTTGGAAAAGAGGAATGAATCCAAATACATTTTAGAAGAATCTCCTATGGTGATGAGTCAAACTGGAAAGTTAAGAACTCAGTACCCACTGGGGACGCTCAAGAAACCCAGTGGTAGTGACATCATCGGATGTACATGTCTATCTGCATGTAGGTAGCCACTGATATGGACTCTCATGTTTGAGAGCATGTATGCTAATCAATAACAGAGACTTGCAGCTCAGGAAAAATAAAAAATAAGGAAAGACTTTACTGAAGAGCCCAAACCAAAAAATTTATGCTCTCAGTGGCATCTGCTCCAAACAGCCCAGGGGGCTGTAGCCTTCATGCTTAGTATACATCAAAACCTCCTGGTAGGTAGAAGAGAAATCCATACCTACTCACAGTCAAGTGTAAATGTGTGCCCACAGCAGACAACCCTTCAGGCATCACGTGGTTGGTATGGTCAAAGTTTTCCAAAGCATCGTTCACACCAGAAACCCACTTCCAAGATTAGGTTAGGGGCAGCGCCTATGGCTCAAGGAGTAGGGAGCCAGCCCCATATACCAAGTGTGACAGGTTCAAGCCCGGCCCCCACCAAAAAAAAAAGTGAAAAAAAAAAAAAAAAAAGATTAGGTTAGAAAAATACTTCAGCTCCCATTTGGCAGCCCCCGTGCTCCCCCTCCCCCTCTTGTTCCCCTTTCCCCTTTCCCCCCTCTTCTTCTCCTTCCCACCCTCCCACCCCCTGCTGTTCGATCACCACTCCCACTGGAGGAAACTGTGAACTGCCCGAGAGAGATGTGGCAAGCAACTGAAGCCTCCTGCTAGTGAGGACAAGGGTAAGATTAGAAGGGGCTACTCCAGTTCCTTCAGAAATACTAGCTGACAGCTTGACTGCAACATCCTAAGAGACTCAGAAATCAGAACCACTCAACTAACCATTCCCAGATTCTTGACCCTCAAAAACCATATGAAATATTAGAATGTTTAGGGTAATCTATTACACAGCAATAGATGACTGATACAGGTAGCCAGCCTCCAGAGACAGCCTCTTCCTGTCCTTGCATGCATACTGTGCTCACACCAGGAGTTAGAGTTTATTTCTTCTCCTCTTCATCTGACCTGGCCCTGTGGCTGGTTTGAGCATTAGAATGAGGTAGAAGTGACATTCTGGAACTTCTGAGTGCAGGTTTTAAGAGAACTGGAAGGCACCTATCTCTTGGAATCCAGACAATGTTGTAAGTAACAAAAGCCACTAGGAGAGAACAGGTGGAGAAACCCTGGGTGCCCGTTGGATTTTCCATCTGAGTGACCCCCAGGTACAAAAGCTCCCCACCAAGACCATGTGCGACAGAACTGCCAGTCAATCCAAGGAACTGGGGAAAATAAATGATGGTTGTTATTTTAAATCACCAAACTTCTGAGTAGTTTTTAGGTAGCAATGTACGCATATAACCAAATCATACTGTCTTAATCGAATGAATTTGTAAAAGAAATTTTTTTAAAGGAGACAATAAAGGCTTCAGGCACCTGTAAAGGACTGCCACCATGGATTTTTTTTTGGGAGGGGAGACAGAGTCTCACTATGTTGCCCTCGGTAGAGTGCCGTGGCATCACAGCTCACAGAAACCTCAAACTCTTAGGCTTAAGCGATTATCTTGCCTCAGCCTCCCAAGTAACTGGGACTACAGGCACCTGCCACAGTGCCCGGCTATGAGTATTTAGAGATGGGGGTCTCACTTTTGCTCAGACTGTTCTGGAACTACTACTCTGCCTGCCTCAGCCTTCCAGAGTGTTAGGATCTAGGATTACAGGCACCCTGAGCCACCGCACTTGACATGGATCATTTTTTAAGGAAATCTTCCTGCTGGCCTCCCATAAGCAAGGATGTGCAAATTATAACTTTAGGTCTTCAAGCTACATCCAGTCCCTAAAACAAAAGTCTATTCAATTCCACCCTAATTATGAATTATAAGATCTTCACGAGTACAGAACAGAGACAAAGCCAAGTCAGGAATTATTGTAGCCACACAGGGACATCTAAATAATTAATACTTCCTCCACTCCCTTTTTCTTTCCTAACACTTGTCTCATCTTATGTAAAATATATATTTTCCTGGGTTTCACAATAATGTAACCATTTTGTCTCACTACACCCACAATTTTACTTTTTTTTTTCCTTTCTGTATGCCCTACTTCCCTCTAATACTAAAAATTCCAAATTCCCCTTCATAAAAGCAGCCTGAGTTTGTTGTTTGTGTTTTCTCCCAGGTATGTAATCAATTTTGAATTAATAAACTTGCATTGATTGAGATTTTTGCCTCATTTTCTTCTTTTGGGTCCCCACATCTATTCTCTAATAATTGGATTCTGACTGTCAGTATAGAAGTTGGGTACAGATGTCTGCTCAAGGGACCTTTTCAGGCAAAGACGTCATGCCAAGTAAGACGGCCTTGTGCCTATCATTTCCTATGAATCCACCATGGTCCTGGGCATCACTAGAGACCCACAAAAGATTTTTGACACTGGCTTTCCCAATTTCATTTCTGCTTCTCATAACAACACAAAGAAAGAACATTTACTACTAGCCACCAGGCACTGTCCTAAAGGGGTTCTCCTCTCTCAATTTATTAAATTGTTATCGCAACCCAAAGAGAGAGGTCCTGTGGTTAGCTCCATTCTCTATATGAAGGAAACTGGGACCTACAGAGGTAAAGAACTTGACCAGGCCTTACACAGAGCTCTCAGGCAGTGGGGCCAGCAGTGAGTGGGAGCTGGTCAGTCCAACTCCACATCCCTGCTCTTAGCCATTGATGCACACTACCCCCAATCCTCAGAGGTAGATGCTGTCATTACCTCCATTTCAGGGGCAAGAGATCTGATGCCTTGGACAGCCAGTCCCTGGCATAAAGTTCACATGGTTAATAAAGGGAAGACCTAGAGAGAAAACTTCCTTTCATACTCATGTTCTTAAATACAGCCTTATTTTAAATCTTTACACTTGCAGAATATGCAGATATAGAAGGGTCTGGTCCAATCATGTAATCTCAGCTCTTCTAGGCTCTACTTTCTAGGTTATTCTAGGCTGTGCTTTAGGAACAGTTTTTTAAGGAGAAAAGAATCACATCCTTGTGGTGTCAACTCAGCAGCTCTTTAATGCTCTTTGCTTCCTTTTGTGGGGAGATCATCAGAACTTAGAAACATTCTCTTGACTAGTTTTCAAACGACTGGCCCATTTTCAGGAACTCAGAAGAAACTAACCGTATTTAGGAGCCCAAAAGGGAAAATATGGAGTTAGCAAACTCATAGATCTCCAAGAAGGAAGTACCTATATACTTGAGTATAAGCCGAGTTTTTCCCGGCACAAAATTTGTGCCGAAAAACCCGAACTCAGCACAAATTTTGTGCGGGGGGGGGGGGGGGGGGGGTGGACTTATACTCGAGTATATAGTATTTCCTCTCTAACTCCTCCCATCCTGAAACCAATTAACAATTTGCTCTCTTCTCATTTTAACCGTGAATATCCTTTTCACATCCATGCCCTACAGACAGTGAGTGAGAAAGTAAAAGAAAGCAAACTTTCTTATCCACTATTTCATTTGATTTTCATGAGTTCTTTCTAATAGCAAAAAGTATTATATATATGTAGCATGATGATTTATCGAGAATTTTCTGTAATTGTATAATCTACTGATACATTTCTTATCTGTCAGGAAGGAATAAGTGTTTTTTACGTCTTCGGGGGGGTGGGGGGGGCCCTTTGTTTCAAAGCCAAAAAAGAAAGTTTCCGGACAGGGTTGGGAACCAGAGAGCACCCTGATTGCATCTCCAGCTCTGACTGGGCATAATGAAGGGGTCGCCCAGGGGTTATGCCTGTAGGGGAGACAGGTTCTTTCTAAATAGGGCCATCTATAGCTGGCTGCCCAAAGACAATTTGGGCAATTACTTTGCAGTTGGTGTGTTCCAGGGTGGAGAGGACTGACCAATTGGTGCTTTTGTATGTGTGTTTGTTTTTTGAGACACAGTCTCACTCTGTTGCCCCGGCTGGAGCGCAGTGCAACTAGAGTCCCAGTTCACTGCAACTTCAAACTCCTAGTCTCTAGTGAACCTCCTGCTTCAGCCTCCCAAATAGCTGGGACTATAGGCACACACCATGATACCTGGCTAGTATTTCTATTTTTAGTAGAGATGGGGTCTCATTCTTGTTCAACCACAACTTGAATTCCTGAGATCAAATGATCTTCTTGCCTCAGCCTCCCAGAGTGCTAGAATTACAGGCATCAGCCACCACACCCAGCCCCATTTGGTGCTTAAAAGATAATCTGAGGTTAAGAATCCTCAGGCTAGTGGTTGGGGTCAGGGAAGAGCTGGTGCTCTTCAAGAGTGGCAGAGGCCTGAGTCCCAAGTACAGTGGCCATAGGGCTTCACATCATCTGTGGTGACCATCTTGCCTTGAGTGCTGGAAACCTTTACCACTTTCCTGGACTGTATAACCAATCTCAAACCAAACCAGGGAAGGAAAGGGAGCCCTCACCTGCCCTCCCACCTTGGCCCACATATATATACAAATAGTAGTATTGTCTGCCTTGTAAATCTTGGAAAGTGAAGCCCGAACTAGATTTAGCATTTTTAGAATAACATGAAAACATGGCATGGCTTGTTACCTCCCCTCCCCATCCCCCATGCCCCCACCATAAAAAAATCATACCTTTTGCCACACATATTTTCTACCACTGCACAGAAAAGTTTTTTTACTTAAATCTCAGTTTCCTAGGTATTAGCTTTAAAAAGGTTAGAAATTAGAGAAAAAAAAAGATCAGAAAAAAGAAAAATTTAGAATACTGGCCAGGCATGGTGGCTCATGTCTGTAATCCTAGCACTCTGGGAGGCTGAGGCATGTGGATTGCTTAGGCTCAGGAGTTCAAGACCAGCCTAAGCAAAAAAAAAAAAAAAAAAAAAAATAGCCAGTCTCTAAAATATAGCCAGGTGTTGTGGCAGGGGCCTGTAGTCCCACCTATTCGGAAGGCCGAGGCAAAAGAATCACTTGAGCCCAAGAGTTTGAGGTTGCTATGAGCTATGTTGCCATGGCACTCAACCCTAAGGCAACTGAGTGAGACTCTGTCTTTAAAAAATAAAAAAAAATTTAGAACTCTAATTGTAAGTAAAATTATAATACAATTGTACTACTAATTTATCTCACTCTCTTGAACATTAACCTTTTTTCTTGGGGGGGGGGGTCAGGGCTGGGTTTGAACCTGCCACCTCTGGCATATGAGGCTGATGCCCTACCCCTTTGAGCCACAGGTGCCACCCTTGAACATTAACCTTTTATCCTCTTCCCTTTCCTTGCTCTTCTGATCCCTTTCCTATTGCATGCACTGTACTTAGGCACATCATTTCTTGATTGTTTGTTTTTTTGTGTTTTTTTGGCGGGGGGTTGTACACTTGCTTGTTTGGCCCTCTCTGCTCTTCCAGAGAGTCATTATTTCCATGACAGGGCATTTTTCCTCCTTCAGGTGCATATTCACAGAGTGTCTACTGGCTCCTGGGCACTCATCAGCCAACCAAGACCTCATGGGCCCAATCCTGCCTACAGTCAGTGTTTGTAAATAGTTTCATTGGAATGCAACCTCATCCATTCAGTCATGTATTGGCTATGACTATTTTTGAGCTTTGCAACAGAAACTCCCAAAAGCCTAAAATGTTTACTATCCGGCCACTTTTAGAAAAAGTTGCCAGGTCCTCATCTAGCAGGAGAAAAACATATGTTGTACTGCATATTATTAAGTTGCACTTTTGTTCATATTTGGATGATGTCTTAAGAGAGGTCAATGCAAAATGTTCTGGGGGCACCATTAGATTTTTAGAAGTCCCATATACCTGGTTTATAGCTGCCACCTTAGTTGAGGCTTTATATGTGTGTACTGAAGATAACAACCATTCAAGCTATATTATGCCAAAAATAATTTTTTTTTTTTTTTTTTTTTGAGACAGAGTCTCACTATGTCACCCTCAGTAGAAGGCTATGGTCATCACAGCTCACAGCAACCTCAAACTCTTGGACTTAAATGATTCTCTTGCCTCAGCCTCCCAAGTAGCTGGGACTACAGGTGCCCTCCACAATGCCTGACTATTTGTTGTTGTTGTTGTTGTTGTTGTTGTTGTTGTTATTGTTGTTGTAATTGTCATTGTTGTTTAGCAGGCCCAGGCCAGATTCTAACCTGCCAACCCCAGTGTATGTGGCTGGTGCCCTAACCACTTAGCTACAGGTGCCAAGCCCCAAAATAACTTTTTTTTAAAGAGACAAAGCCTCACTCTATCACCCAGGCTAGAATGCAGTAGTACAATCATAGCTCACTGTAATCTCAAACTCCTAGACTCCAGGGACCTTCCCACTTCAGCCTCCCAAGTAGCTGGAACTATAGGCACTATGTTACTAGTGCTAATTTCTTTCACTTTCCTAGAGATGAGGCCTTACTGTTTTGCCCAAGCAGTCTCAAACTTGTGAACTCCAATTATCCTTCTGCCTCTGCCACCTGAGACACTGGGATTACAGGCATGACCATCCCACCCAACCCAAGGATTTTTTATAAAATAATACGATACTATTTTGTTCTCAATTGGTCAGAATTCAATCACGTAACAGAACCACTATCAGTATTACCGAATAAGAAGTTTATTGATTAAAGAAATGACACTTTACACAACTCTGGGAGGCACTGGGGAAGTAAGACCTGAAAAGGGCAACTAGAGAATGAGAGAAAAGTCTCTAACGAGCTTCTTGAAGCCTGGCCTAGGGAACAAGCTGGAATGGAGGGGGAAAGCCCAGAGGATGCTCAAAAGCGTGTGTCTACTGATGTCTACTTGATGTTGTCTGATTCTTCCTCCCCTTGGTAAGATCCCCACTTGCACACATTTGAAGAATGGAAATACACCTCGGAATTCTGCCCTTCAGAAGAGTTATCATGCATTTGCCTTACATTAGCATAAAAAGGTCCTCATCCAAGCAAATCCTCATATTCATCTCTGTCTATAAGAAAAGGTGACAACAATATTCTAGGTTTATGTCTCTGCAGGAGTTCTTACCTCGTTCCGAATAAGAGTTCAAGTCTCAACTTTATTTTGACCAAAGTTTTCCTTAAAACTTCCGGGATAGTGATTGGGTAAGTGACACTTCTGAAATACATTTGCAATTTCATTGATATTTCTCCCACAAAATGTGTAATCCAATTCAACCTTCCCTTGATTATGGGCTGGCCATGGTGAATTCTTCAAAGAGACAGAATGCAGCACAAGCGATGCTGTGAGACTTAGCAGGCAGGGTCATAAAAAGTAACACAACTTCTATGTGGCTTTTTCTCTTTCCTTAGAACACACACATCTGGGGTCTTGACCTATCATTTGAGAAAACCGATTACTCTGAAGCCACCATGCTAGAGAGATTACACAGGGAGACCACAGAGAGCTAGAGAGAGATATCTGAGGAGCCCTGATTGATGCAGCCTGGCTGTTCAAGGTTCCAAACATAGGCTAAGGGCAGCTCTCAGACGATTTCTCTCTCCAGCCTCCAAACCACCCAGCCAACGACAAGGAGTGCTGAAATGAGCTTTCTCCTCTGAGCACATCCCACTGAGTTCCGACTACAGATTATTTGTGAACTAAATAAATGTTGTTGAGTCTCAAGCCATAAGTTTTGGGATGGTTTATTATGTAACCATAGTAACTTAAGCAAGATGCAAAGAAATTTTCCAAACAAACTATAGAGTTCTAACTCGGAACCAGGGTAAATTCAGGGGCCAAAGATAAAAATGCATATATGCCGATACATCACTATGGAATTTCATTCATCTATCCGTCCAACCAGTATTTAGGAAGTGTCTCCTTTTTTTTTTTATTAGAAACAAAAACCTTGTAAAGGACAAATGAACATAAATACATTCAGAAAAGGAATCAGACAATTGCTACATCGAAATATTAAGCAATAATAATAATAATGCAAAGAAAGTATAAGAGTATGTCTATCATAGAATGTTTTGACTCTGAGATTCAGTATAAAGTCATCAGTTAACTTCTTATTTTTTTAAGTATCAAAAAATAGATAACCAATATTCATAAATAAAAGTAAAAGACAATTTTAAAAGGAAGTGTCTCCTTTGTGTGCTAGGGATTCAGTGTCAAAGATAGAAATAATCTTGCCTTGATGGAAGCTACAGGCTACCCTGGGTGAGAGAGATACTGAATAAGTAATTTGTGAGTGTTATAAGAGGGGAAGTCCAGAGTGCTTTGAGCCCTGGTCAGATAATAAGTCATATGCATTTTCTGGACTTTTTTTTTAAATAGTTCCCCTTAATTGCTAAGCATTGTTTGGAATCTGGCAATGATTCCAGATACACAGAGCCAAAGAAAAGATATCAATTTACAATTTCAGCAAACGCAGGCTTGCTAGGTTATGTGGGCTGATGGTAACTTTCAACTGCAACAGTCAGCTGTCTTTTCCCTGGATCAAACGTATACAGATAAAATACTAACTGTACACTTTTACTTGTGCCTACTTTGAAATTATTTATACTGATGAAACTAGGATCATCTCATCTAAGAAACAATTCTGTTCCAAGTGGCCTAAGTTTGGTTGCAAATTGAAATTATGAGATCTATATTAGAAGCTAAATGCTCTCTCATCAGGCTGCTGATAATGAAGTCTGCTAACCATTCTAGCGCACAAAGTAGAATTATGAAAACTGATCCAGTCTAATTATCAAAGGGTCAGGTTTTTTCCGCTGTTCTCAAAATGTAGCCGTTGAAGCAGCTTGAAAACTCATTGTCCAGAATTTAAATTACCTATTGCCAAGGCTCAGTGACTGCCCCTGGAATGAACGAAAGTGCTTAAAATCTCCGGACTGTTTGATTACAGGTACCCATCCACCGTTTGCTCAGTCATGTACGACTGTGCAATTAAAACAAATGGTGGTGTATGAAAGGCTGACTGAGGTAAATTTGGCCCACAGGCAGAGTGCCAGTCTGTTAGAAGGAAGTGGCTGGCATGGTCGGGAACCAATGAACAAAAAAGGCACAGGCCCCCGTGGATACTCTCCTGGAACTTACAGTCTAGGAGGGGACAGAGACAGCAAATGGACATTAGCAACAGAGGCATGTAAGAGCTGTGTCACAGGGGAACAGTTCAGAGTGGTGTATCAGGAAAGTTAACCCAAGGATGTGACCTTTAAGCCGAGGGTCATGTAGGAGTCAGCAAGCAGGAGAAGAAAGCAGGGTTTGGGCTGAGTTAGTCATGGGCTAAGATGCTAGAGAGACTCAGAATTTTAGAGGAACTGAAAAAAATCAGTATGCCTGGAAGATTAAGAGATAGAAATGATAAAAGATAAGGCTGGACAAATAGGGGAAAGGGCCAGCCAGGTCCTGACAGGCCTTGTAAGCCATTTCAAAGAGCTTCAACTTTCTATTCCTTAGATTTCATTTCTAGCATGAAATAGACATGTTCAGCTGACATTTCAATTTTCTTTTTTAAAAAAAGAGAGTCACTTTTATGAAGATCTCTAAACATCAGATAAATAGAAAAATCAGTTTTTCTCTGGTCTTAGGTCAAGAAGGCAGAGAACATGGAGCTCCCTTTCATGTCTCACTCAAGTTTTTTCTTCTGAAGACTAGTAGCTGTTTCCCCCTTTATCAGTCCTGACCTCTCTCTGCCCAGCAGATTGGAGAGGGAGGCCAAAGAAAGCTTTGGAAATATCCTTTTCCATTCTCAAGAGGAAATTTTCCAGCCAAAAGAATAAAAATTACTGTTTCAGACAAGTATGTAAGTAGGTAAATAAGGAGAGTTTAAAATTGTCTGATTTTCTAAGAAAGACTCCTGCATAGAATATATGTACCTTTTTGTTGCATCTCAGAAAAATCATGAATTGCATAGTTTAGTACATGGCACATATGAATACAGTACCAGCACTATGTGGCAACCGTTTTCACTGTAGGCAAAGTGGTTTAAGCATATATAAATTTACTAATAGAATGACTGCTCTTCATGAAAATTGCTTTGTTTGCAGAAAGGGCCTGAGCCAAGAGTAGAATGTCTCCTAGATTGAGGGCTAGACATCTAGCATGCCCAGCATGCCACAGAGGGTGAAATAATAGAGATTAATTAAACACGTCCTATAATTAGGTGCCATAATAAAAAACAGAAAAATCTCTAAGATTCAAGCCCATTGAAAGTCCAGGCACAAGCCTGATGACATGGGGTGGGTAGAGATTCTGAAGCAAACACAGTTCTGTCATTTGGAAAAACCCCCAATTTCCTGTTTCCTGGATCAACCAAGCAAAACTCATAATAACAAACACCCTGAATTTAAAATTGACTAAGCAAAAATACAAATGTATCAGTTTCCTGTTGCTGCTGTCACAAGTTACCAGTTACATACACATACACACACTTACATGCATTTCCCTGAATTTGAAATCCAGTATTCACCTAGTACCAAAATGCCCTAAAGGTTCATATTGAAAACTAGCTAGATTGCTTGGGCGGGCTTTCCACAGACCCAGCAACCAGGATGTGGAGTGACATTTCCACTTAGTCATCAATTCATGTGGGCAAATTATAGACACAGTCCAGAATAGACAGGTCACCTTTAATCTCAAAACAAAAACAAGGAACCAATTACAGCCATTCTTATCAACTGGGCTTATTATTGGTGCTAATCTGTTAATAGAAGAGTACAATTGTGAAGGTCAGCGACCCTAACACACTTCTAAGGCTACATACGTAGGCTTTTGCCAACACTTTCAAGCAGCCTTTATTGCTTCTTTCATTAGTAGAATGCAGTTCTTTCCAGGGCTACAGCCTAGATCTTGGAGCAGCAGGTATGGAAGACAAAGATGAGCCCAGAAAACCTAGTCATGCTACTAAATCTGTTTCAGCATTAACTCATTTGATCCTCACAGCCACCTTGTTAGAGACATATTATTAAGTAACTTACACAATGCTGTACCACTAAAATCAATGAAATAGAACCTGGAGCCCAAATCTGTCTTACTCAAAGTCCACTGCATTTCTATTGCATTACATGTTGACCCACAGCTGAAGAGTTGGCCCTCATGAAAAGAACTAGCCAGTATTTGTCTTCAATATTGCTCTGTTCTTCCTCTATTCTCCCTGTCTTTCAGCAATCATCTCTCTCATGTTGTTAGGAGAATTCAGTTTCCCTGCCACCCACACCTATCAGGGAAAGAAAAAAATGGTAAAACAAACTTTAATGGTTGCCACAAGTCGACTTTACTAAGTGCTGACTGTGTGCTTGGCCCAGTGTTAAATGCTACATGTACATCACGATATGTAAAATCTTATTCTTAGATTTAAGTGATGTTACTGAGGTCTGAGAAGTCATTAGGAAAACCAAAGCCTGAATTCATGACATGGGACTGAGTTTTAGCCCTTTCTATTCCCCCATATTGCCTTTGGGGCCACAGCTTACAACTCCATCTTCCCTACCACTGTAAATGTCAGTAAGTAAAGTACAATATTGACTTTGTCATATAAACAAAGCAGTCTGGGGAGGGAATGGAGATAGCAAAAGAACAAGGAGCCCTTAGCCTAGAGAAGAAAGGTCTTTTCTATAAAACAAAGCTCTCTTACACTTTGCTTTCAAAGAATTTTTTTGTAACAGCAAAGACTCTATGAAAGAAATTTGTGTTAGAAAGGATTAATGTTTCTTCTGTGTTCTCTATGCCTTGGGTTTAAGGAGCTTGGAAGAAATTGTTCCAGCATGAACCTAACCCTGGTCCTAAGAGATGAATAAGGAAAGGTGGATCTGGAGTCTTTCTTTGTAGCATCCTGGTCCTTTTACTCTAATCAAACATCTTAGAAAACTTAGAAGTTCCCTAAGAGATTTGGTCACTAGAGATTCATTACTGTCTGAATGAGTCTGGAGTAAAAATCCTCCTGTGAAGACAGCCTTCCCCTGAACAGTTTAATATTCTTATGTCCTATGTCCTGCTTTCCAAAGCAGAGGGTGCTAATTCATGATTTTTCTTTTCATTTTTTGCCTTTTTTCCCCTCTCACCCAATAAAATTACTAGGAGATTGCTGAAATCCTTCTACAGCCAAAAAAGCTGAGGGCTTGAGAGAACCTAAACTCTTAATTTTTAGGTTCGTGAAAAAAAAAAAAAACTATAATATTTCTTTGAAATTAAGCAGAGAAGCAAGTGAATGCTGCCCAGCTAGGGGTAAGCCACCTTGAAAGAAGTGGATTAAGGTGGGCGGCGCCTGTGGTTCAGTGGGTAGGGCACTGGTCCCGTATACCGAGGGTGGTAGGTTCAAACCCAGCCCCAGCCAAACTGCAACAAAAAATAGCCAGGTGTTGTGGCGGGCGCCTGTAGTCCCAGCTACTTGGGAGGCAGAGGCAAGAGAATTGCCTAAGTCCAGGAGTTGGATGTTGCTGTGAGCTGTGATGCCAGGACAGTCTATCTACCCAGGGTGATAAAGTGAGACTCTGCCTCAAAAGGAAATAAATAAATAAGTGGATTAGGGCAAATTAGTGTGGCAGGGACTGAAAATCTCACAGTTCTCTCAGATAGTAAGTGTCTAGTCTGCAACCCAGAACAATGGGGACACTTCTCATGGATGAATTAATATGCAGAAAATCCCTCAATGGGCAGCTTGTGAGAAGTTGTACATTCCAGGGAAGTTGTGCTTAAACTTGGGATGAGCCAGACTCAAATTCAACAAGCAGCTCCAGCATGGAACTCAACTCATCAACTACATAGTTTTTACTCCCACTGCTTTAACTCATAAAATATCAAGTTGGGAGAGAAGAGTTGAATCTTCCACCAATGAGCTTCCTATAGGAGAGTTTGTTTCTATTCGCTGCTGATTACAGTATCTGAAAAATCCCAAGCAGAATTTTTCTAATAGGATACACAAGGAAATTTCCACATTCTCTTTCTGACACCAGGCCAGGATCAAATCATAAAGTTAACAAAAGCCTTGTGCTATGATTGAAAAATTAAAAGCCTATGTTCCCAAACTGGCCCTGCCAACCACTCATAGGTAATCAATCCTAGGCCTTTTTTCCCCATCTGCAAAATGATTAGATAATCTTTAGGGTTCCTTTAAACTTTCATAATCTAGGTTTCTAAATTTACCTCTGATCCTTTTCCCCACTGTTTTAAGTCCCTCTGCCCCAGCTCATCACTCACCTGTTACATTCTATCCCAAAAGATTGTCAGAAGCACATCTGCAAGTAATAAACATTCTCTGATTAAAAATACACACACAAAAAGTCAAGAGAATAAAAGTGTTATCTTCAGTTAGCAGATGCAGAAACTCAGAGAGATTAAAGCACTTGCTCAAGATCAGAAAGCAAGAAGAGGATCTCAACTGGATTTGAATCCAAGACTATTTGACTCTGAAGTTCATGTTCCCCTCACTACACGCTATGGTCTCCTGTGGCTATGGACCTCTTCTATGGCCAAAAGGCTCTTTTACTCAGCTTGAAGCTGGCAGCGATCCTCTGTTCCCCATCAAAGCTTATTTTTCCTAGTTCTCATTTTCACAAGTGCCCACTCACTTGTGCATATATTTTCTTTATATTAAATAACTGACAGAGGACTTCATACCCAATCTATTTATATAAAAACAGGAAGAAACTAAAGCCCAGACAAAGAAAGTAGCTTACTCAGTCTCACTCTAAATCCACTACTTTGGTTTGGGGTTTTGTTTTTTGGGGGGGGGTTCTAGACACAGGGTCTTATTCTGTTGCCCATGCTATAGTGCAGTGGCATTATCATAACTCACTGCAGCCTCAAAACCATCCTCCCACCTTAGCCTCTCAAGTAGCTAGAACTGCAGGTGTATGACACCATACCTGACTAATTTATTTTATTTATTTATGTTGCAGATACAAAGTCTTGCTGTGTTGCCCAGACTGTTCTTAAACTCCTTTCCTCGAATGATCCTCCCAGAGTGCTAAGGATTATAGGTTTAAACCATGATCCCTGGCAAAAACACACCACTTTTTAAATTGTCAAATAAAGTTACCAACCACTAAAATGCCACTGAACATTCTGAGAATAACATATTAACTCCAATGGAACTTTTCTAAAGATACAAACATGTTTTCTGCCATAATAAAAGAAATAAAAGTTTCTTTTTATACAATTTGGAAGCAGAAGCAAAGTAAGATGAAAAAATTATTCACGATAGTTGGGATTAAAGATGGCAGCTGAGTAACAGCTTCCCTGTAACTGGGCTTGGCGAATCTGGGGAGACAAGACTCCAGACATCTCTGGCCGGTGGGACCTGCCTACGATCATCCCTTTGAGGATACAGAGAGCCAGCAAGGGACTTCT
>CAUYPK010080895.1:0-13636 GCA_963574355.1 Loris lydekkerianus
TCAGCAAGGCCCGGCCTGAAACTGCCTCTACCTAGATACAGCCAATATGGTACCATGCGATTGGCCCAACCCTGTCACGCACCTCATCCCCCGCCTTCTTTCCCCGTCCCTGCCCCACACTCTATATAAGCGGCTGCTTGAGTGCCCAAGATTTAATCTGAAAGAGATTGGGAATGACATCTGATCATTTTCTTTCTCTCCCTTCCTGTTTCCCTCTGTGTCTCTCTGTTTTTGTCTGCCCTTTACTCCAGGAATTTTAGGATGAATATGAACTTCTAGGGGGCCTACAATGAAAGGGCCCTACTGAAGACACAGTGCCTTGAATGTGAGAGGCCTTTGCGTGTTTTTAACTGGATAAATATGAGGGTGTTTTCCCCCATTGGACAAGTTCAACAGTCGCCACTGACTTCCTAACAGATGAAAAAACTTGGGAGCTAGAATTTAGGCAAGATTATTGATGGAGGTCCAGAAAGTTTGTCTTCAGGTCTCTGCCCAAATGTAGCAGCAGCACCAAAGGTGATGTGGTCTTCATTTCACTTCCCTTCACTTTACTGTTCTCACTGGTAAGGCCCATGTCATACTCTCATAAAATCATATGAAAAATATTTTGAATATTTCCTTTCCCTCAAAGTGGTGGTATTCTCCTTTTTTTAAAAGTGGAGTACCACTTACCTTGGAGGTGTAATTCACATTCCAAATCATTCCTCTGCATTCAGAGAACACCCCTCTCCCCCTACAACTCTATTTCTTTTAACTTCTTCTTATTATTATTATTTTGGCCAACAAATGAGGTAAGAATTCTAATTTTATCAATAACTATCTCAGAAGAGGTGTGGGTGCAGGGAGATGTGGACAGTATTAGCAAATGGCCTACATAAAAGGGCCAGACATGACCATTTGGGAGCACAAAAGCCACTCCTTTTCAATGGAGAGAGAGAAAACCTCTAATAGAGAACCCAAGCAATGCATTGCTATGATCTCCCTATAACTGAAACATCGATTCCCACAACTTAAATTGCCAAGCATTTTCCCAAAACCATTGGGTTGCAGAATTTAAAAAATGTATTTGATTGCCAGATTTGCAAATTAGGTTAGCTTTCTAGTTTTCCACTGGGAACGAGGAAAAGGTTGGTAGCTAGTGATTGAAATACAATTTTCCCTGGCACGTGAATCTTGGCTGTCATTAATGTGTTGTTCTGGCCACAGTTCCCTGGCACTCTCTGAAATTCTACTGCCAAATCCTGCCCTTTCTGATGGCTGCTCTCTGGAATCCACTGATGATCAGAGTAATATTTGTTGCAGTCTGCATCTCTGGAACTCTTCATAGCTTTTAATATCATTTAAGCCTCAGAAAACTCTGTACAAGCCTTAGGAAAGGTATAATTTATCCTTATTTTACACATGGGCAAACAGACTCAGAGAAGGAAGGTGACTTCTAGTAATCTCTGTCACAAGGACACAGCTGGCTCACAGTAATCCTGCATCCTACTACACATCCTGTCTCTTATGATATGTTCTTTCCAAATCAACACATAGGCAGAGATAAGCCAATAAGGGAAGGAGTCTGTACAAAGTAAATCGGCTTGGTGTCCAGACCTAGTAGAGTTGGGATTATTTCATGTGATACTCTAATTTTCAAATGTCTGGGCACCCTCAATTTCCATTTTCACCACCAACAGTATAAAGAGACCATTTTCAAAAAATCAGTACATAAAACAGGATATGTCATGATATTAATGTTCTGTATTAAAAACTATAATATGAAATACTATAAAATACTGTTAATATTTTTATGACTAAGTCCAAAACTTTTCATTCTAATGGGTCATGAAGTCAATTTAGTGTATTGCTATCAGAATTAAAAGAAAAAAATAAGGTAAGATAGGATATAATAGAATTGAAAATATCCAAGTACATTGCATGTCAAAAAGCAAAAAGTGTTCTCTGAGTCCTTTGGTTCATATATTATGAATCATGATATTAAATGTATTTCTTACCGAGTAGTCTTCCTCTTTTTCTGGTTTTCCCTCTCTCTACTCTCCTTTCTCTCCTTTACATATAGAAAATGTACCCTGACACCTCTCACGTACTTTTTTTTTGTACTTTTTTTTTTTAATTAATTTATTTTTATTGTTAAATCATAGCTGTGTACATTAGTGCAATCAAAGGTACAATGTGCGGGTCACCCTCCTCAACTCCCTTCCTTCCTAACACGATCTTCTTCTCAAGGGCCTGGGGTAGAGATTGAGCTCTCAAGTTCCTCTGTGCTCCTCCTTCCTTTCCCCTGCCTGTTGAAAAGGTCCTTGTGCAGTGCGACCTTCAAGAAGGGCCTGCTAGTTCATTCCCTGTTTAATAAATAAATCGCTCTATCGCTAAACCGTCACATTTCCATTTCAGGCAAAGCAACTCAAACTTGAAGAAATGAAATCCGCAAGAACAGCCACATTATGCCTCATGTTGATTGTGATTTATTCTTCCAAAGCTACATTGAACTTGAATTTAGAAGCCGTTGTTCATCCTTTGGTGAGTAAATCTATGTCTGCTGTAATTTTTCCTATTGCATTTTCCCTGATTTCCCAGGAATGTCACTGATGGAAAAGGGTTCTTTAAAAAAATTTAGGGAGTAAAAATATTTAGAGGAAGAAAAAATTCTTCCCTTAATTCCAACATTTGAAAAATATATTGCAAAACAAGGGGAAAGAGTGACATCAGTGTATACACTGGGCTACAACTTGCCAGGTTTTGAAATCAGTAAGAGAAAACAGTAACCTTTGAAATCAGAAACCTTTGAAATCAGTAAGAGAAACCTCCCAGGCTTCCCTCCTTAACTAAATCGACTACCTGGATGTGAGGCTTCCACTCAGTGAAATTGGTGACAATGCCAACAAGCAGATTTGGAGCACTGAGTGGAACATATGTTCCCAAAGGACTCATTGTAACTGGAGCATCAGTCTGGAACACTTTTTAAAACAAGTCCATCTATGTGGGTCTGTATCAAAACCATAGATTGATGGAACTGAAGGGATCACAGCTATTGTCTAAGACTTTGCTGAAAAATTATCCAGGTGAATTTGTCTTTGGAAAGTCAAACTTAAGTTTAGCTTAAGTAAAAGAAGTGATAAGCACTCCCTTCCTTCTTATGGGAATTACTGGGTCATAGCTTACCTCGGTTCTCCATGCACCAGAGACAGGGCCTATTACTGGTTGGGAAATCTTAGGAGACTGGTGCAATTCTGTCTCAGCTTCTTCATCCATAAAATGATGATAATAATAGTACTGACTTCCTAGGAATGTTATGAAAATTATATTAGATAATATTTATAAGATGCCTTAGAGCAGTGTCTGGCATATAATAAGGGCTATAAAAGGTTCACTGTTATTATTTACTCCATTGCAATATTATTTTTTCTACTTTTCTTCTGTTTCTCATATTTTAGTTCTCTCTCTTTTTTTTTTTAAGTCAGTCACTGTTGTTAGAGCTTCACTGGTATATTTTTTGCATTATAAAATGTCTCTCTTTGATTGGTCTGTGTTAATTTAATTCTTTGTTTTCTGTTTCGTGTCTCAGTTCTGCTTTTGTACTTGTGTTTGCCTGATCCTGTCCTTTATTTTTAGTTTAGCTTTTATCTCCTACTTTGCTTTGATGGTTCTCTTGTAAACAACATATGTTTGAGGACTTTTTCTTTTAAACTGAAAATGAGAAAATTAGGGGAGTATAACTTACTCACATTTGATATCACTTTTAAAATGCTTGATCTTATTTTTAGAATTTTGTTTCATGACTATGCACTTTCTTTCTCTTTCTATTTTGTGGGTCATTTATTGTTTGACCTAGACTGTCTTTTTCTTTCTCTCGTGCCTCGGGGATGTATACATGGTGCTTTCCTCTTCCACACACCAGCGTGCAGGGTGTGCAGCACAGGCAGCAGTCTGTTCATAAAGCAAAGGGAAATATTTACACTTGTGATTTCACGTGGTCAGCAGAGAGCTCCATCTATCCATGGTATGTGGGGCAAAGGCCAGAGCTTGAGGTGCTCTCAGCAACGCCATTAGCTTTGCCACTGTTTCAAAGTTTTTTGGTGTTCCTGGCTGCTGCACTGCCTTCCCGCTATCCCAGGTCTGCCCTCATCATGGCAGAGGGATAACCCTGTAACTTTCTAGGGATGCTGGTGGAATTTGAACTTCATCTTCCTGGAGATTCCTACCACCTACTGCAAAAGACTCTGCTTTTCCTCAATAGATCTATCTCTCAAAGTACACCATGTTTATACAGTCCAAAGGCTGGAAACCCCACTGGGAATGTGCCCCTGAGCCAGATCAGCTCATACTGCCCTAAACTGCCAGCCAGTTCCCATGGCTGACCTACTACCTGAGATGCAACACATGGAGATAGGCTTTAAAAAAATTACAGTCAAACACATAGATTTAACATCTTAGGCCATTTTAAAATCAGTTCAGTAGTATTAAGTTTATTCATGGTATTGTGTAACTAATCTCCAGAATTTTTCCATCCTGCAGAACTGAAACTCTCTACCCATTAAAAAACTATATTTTGTTTTCCCTCTTCCCATCCCCTGGCAACCACCCTTCCCTTTCTATGTCCATGAACAATTTTAGATACTTCATGTAAGTGGAATTGTGTGATATTTGCCTTTTTGTGTCTGTCTTATTTCACTTGGCATGTTGTCCTCAAGGTTCATACCTACGCTATAGCCTGTGTCAGAATTTTCTTCCTTGTAGAGGCCGAGTGATGTTCATTGCCTGAACGTGCCACACTCTCTCATCATCCATCAGTGCACACCCGGGTTGCTCCTGCCTCTCGGCTGTTGTGAATTATGCTGCTATGGAGCATGAATATGCAAATAAGGGCAGATGGGGTTGCCCCGTGCTTCTCCAACTTCAGTGCCTGTGGATCCTCCCAGGAATCTGCTTAAAATGCCGATTTCAGCTCAGTGAGCCTGGGTGGGTGGGGAGCTTGGCTTTCTGTCCAGCTGCCCGGCTCCCGCTCTGCGGCCACTCTGGGAGTGGCAGGACTGTACTCTCTCAGCCTTGGCATCAGGCCTCGATTTGAGACCTGGCTCTGACCCTCACTAGAAAACTTTGTCCAGTTTCTTCATCTCCCTGAACTATTTCCTCTACACAAAATGAGAATAAATAGTATCTCCTTCATCCGTTTCTTGTGAGGATGAAACGTTCTCATATGTCTAAGTTTAGTATAGTGACCAGTACAGATCCCAAGTGCTTATGAATTTGTGGTTATTTTAATGTTCTAGTACACAGAAATCTGTCTGGATGCACTTATGGGAGGAGGCACAGTGACAGGACTCTTGCTCAGTTTTCTAATACGGAAGCAAAGATGTTAAATCTCAGGTTCCAGGTCATGAAAAAGAGGAGCTTGGGCAGGGGGCTCTGGTGGATAGGAGTGCTTTGGTGAGCACCTTGTTTCCAGCTGTTCCTAAATGGTTACCATCCACCTCCGGGCCATGTGGCCACAGCAGTACAGTTATTTGTGAAGTCATTGTTCCCAACTGGTGGAGCACTTCCAGGAACTGGTGACCTTGTCTATTCTGCAGAAGGTAGGCTGTCAGGAAAGCCCCTCTGGACAAGGCTGGACCCTGCAGCTTGTCTGGGCCCTTACACAGAGCCCACAGGGGAGGTCCACCCGGAGCTCTATGTTCTTGTTTGAAGTGAATTCCCAGCTGAGTGTCATGAGCCCATGGCAGGAACGACATTCCCTGGTGAGTTCTCTCAGCACTCAGACAAGAGGCAAGTGTTGGGGTCTCGCTGTTCCCCAAACTGGGGTGACAGGTGGACTCAGGATGGCAAGATGGGTCCCCCAAGGGACACCTAGGCCAGCAGAATGCACAGACACACCACTGCCATAGCCTGGACCCAGCCCTTGACGTGCCTGAGCACATATCATTCATAATGTGGGAAACTAGTGAGAATCTGAGGCAGAATTTGAGACTCTTCAACCCCTGGTGTGACTCCAACAGCTCCTCTATTCAAATCTGGGTCCCACGACCTGGTAGCCAGCCCTTTGTACCTTCATTTTTACCATTTCATCATCATTATTATTATTAATTTCTGATTAATATGGGGCACAAATGATTAGGTTACATTGTTTGTGTTTGTTAGGTAAAGTTCAAGTTGTAGTTCAGTCCTTCACCCAGGGGCGTGCTGAATATTACCATGTTGTGCCCATTAGGAGAGAGCTTCATAAGTCTGGGCTGGTCAAGGGTACTTACCACCCCCACACCCCAGAGGCTTCACTGCTCTCAGTTACTTTTTCCTTCTCAATCTCCAATGACTGTAGGGCTTAAAATAAAAAGTAGGTTATTCTCACAAGAAGCTCTGAATCCTCACTGGGCAATAGAGAGGCCTTAGGTAATAGGGCTGTGGAAGCAGCACTTTGCAAAGATATGCCCTGAAAATTCCTGATGATCATTATAAAGATTCAAGAAATCTTCAAAAAGCAGTGTTTCCCAAAGGTAGCCTCGCATCAAAGGACATGCAGCTTAGAAAGGCAGTTTCCTGCACCCCCCCCCCCACCTACTAAGATGGGGGCAGAGGAGGCAAGTGACCCCAGCCCTCACACGGATTTGAAATACTCTGCATTAAATTACATAAACCTTGATTTTAACATACAAATGCCCAAGGCAAGGCTTCAATTCTTTAGTCCCACTGGAAAACAGAGAATGAGAACTTGACCTGGGAGAGCTCCCCAACGGTGACCACTGATGGTCACATTCTTGGGGTCTGTCTGAGTCTAATTGTAACCATGAACCTGGACAGAGAAAGCTTCTAGTGGCCTCCACTACCGTTCCCAAGCCCCAGGGAGGGTGGAGGCAGGAATGCAGGGAAGAACCTGCCTGCTGTCTGGGCACAGAGCCAAAGCCGCCTCCGGGGAAGCCAGACAGGAACCAGCCCTATACATTGACTTTGCACCTTTAGTTCCTGCATGTTTAAGTGTATCTAAAACAACCTCTGCAAATACAGCAGCCACTGGGCTTTTGAAATTCCAATCACCATCTGTCATTCCCCTGTTTATTTCCTTAAGAACATTTATGAACGGTCAGGTGCATGGCCCCTCCTCACTTCCTCCAGACTCTAGTACTTTCCTCGGCCAGCATCCCCCACCCAGGGAGGGGGACACGTCAACCTCGCAATGAAATTTAGTAAGGGGAGGGAGACAAGCCGAGGGAACTGCTCACTGAAAGGGAGAGGTGGGTCGGAGGAGGTAAGAAAGAGAGAGGACAAGTGCTCGGTAATGACAGGCAGCCCCTTTCCCAGGGTGCATGCGGATCAGGTGATGCATTGCTGACGGGGAATAGCGCAAGCTTGGGAGCTCGGCTAGCTGGGTTTGATTCCTGGCTCTGCCGCTGAAGACTGTGTGACTTCAGGCGAGGGACTGGACCTCTCTGTGCCTGTGCTTTCTCATTAGTGAGCGGGGGCAGCAGCAGCACCTACCTTTTACATGGTCCTGGCACATGGTGCTGACTACATCTCAGGAATTATTATATTTGTTAGTGGTGTAATGAGAGATAACTAGAAAATAGCAGCAGGCACCCCTGATGGCAGAATGAGCTCTGTCTGCCAGTGGTCACGGGTGTGTGGAATCCACATTAAAGACCACACATCTCTGTGGGCAGTGGTTATCCTGGAAGACTTCAAAGAGCTGGGCTTTGCTGCTGAGCCTTGAAGGGAGTTGGACTGGGAAGCTCATCCTAGAAAACCCCGCTTGCAGGCAGGTGGGCTGGGAAACCTGTGTCGGGTTGAGGTGAGGGGTAGGCTTGGTTACCAGCTGTGGAGTTTCTAGGGAGCCTGTAGCCAATCAATGCCAGTGCTTCAGCAAAAATGCTACCTGATGGAAGGGGATGAGCTGTGCAGACAGATGAGTCCAGGTAAATGACACCAGAACAGCATGATGCCCCCATTCCTGAATAGCATTTACTATGTCATCAAAATAATCTCATCCATTTATATTTATGAATCATTTGATGATCACAACAACATCATGAGGTAGTCTATATTGATCCCCATACTACAAGTAAGGACTGAGGCATAGAGAGGCTAATTAACTTGCCCCAAGTCACTCAGCCACTTAGTGGTGGAACTAGGATTTGAACTCATATCTACAGAGTCCTTGCTTTTCACCACTATACTATATAATAGTAACTGAAACTTATTAAGAGCTCACTATGTGCCATACTGTCGTTAATTTAGTTCTCATAACAATCCTATCAAGTTGGTACTATTATTATTCCCATTTTACAGAAAAGAAAACAGAGGCTATATAACTTCCCCAAGGTCGCATAGCCACATTGTAAATGGCACAGCCTTGTAACCCACTGACTCGAGCTGGCTCTCTTAGTCCCTGCCACAGAAACCAGTGATAGAGCCATCCAGAAGAAAAAGGATTAGAGGTGGAAAAAATAATTTCTGAGAATGAACAATAAACAGACTTAATACAATGGGAGTACTGAGCTGGGGAAGAGGCTAGGTGCTGAGAAAAGGTCATGAGATTTGTCTCAAAGGTCACTGGAGTGACTCAGAGGTCAAGCTTAGGCAGACAGTATAAGCTTAGAACATTATAATTTATATTTCTTATGGGACCCAAACCACAGGAACTCTGAGAAACTTGGTGGTCACTTCTTCTGCTCCTGGGTCTAGAGACCAGTCTAAAAAAATGAATCCCCAGGTCACACTGCAGCAGTGACTCCTGTTCTCCCCACTGTTCAGTTGCTGTGTGGCCAGCGTCCTCTGAGCACGTGGTGCTAACTCCGAATCTGTGGCCTGAAGCTCAGCTCCATGTAGCATATGTGAGCAGAAAGCTATAGTGAAAAGACTTCTCTAACATTAGTTGATGATTTTCTCAAACATTCTTTCAGATTCTCCAGGAATGGGAACTTGCCGATGAAGAGCCACGGAGGCCAAAACGAGCAGGTATGTGAAGTCTTTCCTTGGCAAGCTCTTCCATGAGTCTGAGCAAATGACAGAGGTTGCAACTCTTTTAAAGACTGTGATCCACATAATTCAGTCTCCAGGCACATCAGGGCCAACAGTACAGTTCGATTGCTAAAAGTAATTACAAAGCAATTCCATTCTCTATCAGATGACATTAAATGGATCATGGAGACATTACAGCCCTTGTCCTCCCCTGCTATTGTAACTGCTTCTCATGTCCCTGAGTTCTCTCTGCCACTCTCTCCTCAGCTGCCCTCTTGCACCACCAAACAGCCTTCTGTGCTCCCAGCCCAGAGTCCTTCCCTTTGCATCCCCCCCCATGCTTTTTTCTCACCTTTTCTCATGCAACACTTTATTTTGTGGATCAACTTAACCAAGTCCTTCTCTTCTGCTCCCCATTATAATATTTCCACTAAACTCTAATTAAGTAATCTAGAAAATATAATACTCTGGCCTCTGGAGGGAGGGGAGCAGGGGTTGAGCTGTGACCCTGGAGTCCCATCCCAAATTGACCCCACGTAGGTGTCAGTGTATGTCTTCAGGCTAGATGTTCCTGGGACCTTGTCTTCCCACCACTGTTGAGTCTGGGGCTCACGTCTCAACAGGCCTCCGGGTGTTTCCCCGTGATCCCTCCATTCTGCTCAGATAGCGGATGCCTTGCCTATCAGACCATTTGTCTGATTAGGGGACTCCTACGTAAGTCTCAAGTCACGTGGCTCCTCCATGTAAGGCCTTCCATGGATTCCCCAGACCTTCGGGAACATTTGTGCCAAAGTGTTAGAATTTATTCACTTCCTGCTCACCACCCCCAGTGGATGTGAGCTCCCTTGAATTGTGTTCATCTCCATAGCCTGGCGTCCAGCCCAGTCTCTCACTCAGTAAGCGAGTGAACAGATGAAGTACTCACACTTCCACATCACTGCTGCCCCTTACTGAGCTCTTCTTAGGAAGGGTCTGCTGGCTGACAACCAGCTTTCCAGAAGGTAAAACTTATTAACCTATCACATTGTGATTGAATCATTTTCGGCATATGTGGCTCCATCTAGTCAGTCCTGCAGTCTAAAAGGCACACGAGGCTTCCGAGGAGAGTGGGCCTGCCCTGAGGTCGGAGGAGAGGTATCCATCAGAGCTTTCCACAGCACAGTGACCAGACCCACCTGCTGCCCAGTACATGAAATGAGAGCATGACTACATTGTATTAAGTCTTAGAATGCTCATTGGAAGGTCACACCACTACTGGTTTTCCCTCCCTCCCCTCCTGTCCCCTTCCCTTCTGTGCCATCCTTTCTTCTCCCCTTCTCTTCCTATTCTGTTCTGTTTCAGCATCATTTTGTGAGCCCTGTGGGCTCCTGCTCTCCATCCTTCCCTCCTCTCCCTCCTCCCTTCTTCCCTCCCTCAAGTGGGCTTAGCTCAGCTTGTCCTTTCAGTGCTCTGCCGTGAGCATCGCCACCTTGGCCACCTGACAGCCCCTTCAGCCTCCCTGCACCCTGTGACAGGGCAAAACCACACATGTGCCCACTTGGTCTTGTGAAAGATTTTTATTTATTTATTTATTTTAAATCAAACTGCTAGCTGGTGAGTTCTAGATCCAGGTTTCTGCCAAGTCTTTTGGAGCTCAGGCCACTACCTTCCTCGGAAGCAGCTGGTAACTGTGCAGCCCTGCTGTTGTGGCCCATGGTGACAGTGTGAGAGGGTGACCCTTGGGGAGGAAACCACTTCTACATCTAAGCATTTGACATTCCAAAAATTTTCCAGGTGTGCTTTCATTAAAAACAATCCTGGCGATGGTAAATCACCATGAAAACATGTTTTCCGTTTATTATACATGGACCTCTGTGTTCTTGGGCTTCAGGAGTCATTTGGGAAGTGTTAATGAACCAACCCAGCATCTGCAGAAGATGGATTGGTCTTGGTACTTTTACAAATCACTAAAGCAAGAAATGACCATAGAAAGGTCCAGGCCCTGTGTACAATTGCCCATGGAGGATTGGTGGGTTCCAGACCCCCTCAATTACCAAAATCTTCAAATGCTCAAGTCCCTGATAGAAAATGGCATAGTATTTGCATAAAACCTATCAACATCCTCGTATGTACTTAAAATTATCTCTAGATTATTGGCCACCTGCAGCTTATATAAAGATTTTCCTTCACTATGGTGTCAGATATCATGAAAATTATGCACAGACCTTTATTTATTTATTTTTCTTATCAGCTTTTGTCAGTGTTTGTGTATTTAGTGTGTGGCCCAGGACGATCTTCTTCCAAGTTTAGGATGTGTGCTGCTGAAGCAAGCACAACTCTCCAGCTTCCAGTGTGGCTCGGAGAAGGCAAAAGGTTGGAAACCCCTGAGAATAGCTGGTATACTATATTGTTTATGGGATAACAACAAGAGAAAAGTCTGTATATGTTCATTACAGGCACAGCTTTTTTCCCAATATTTTCAACCTATGATTGGTTGAATCCTGGGAGCCCATGGATAGAGAAAGGTGACTGTATTATATCACACATATGTTCATATATTATATGAGTTATTACCTTACAGCATTGTTGTATCTCAGAGTTATTACCTTATGGCATTGTTGAGATTAGATAATACTATGTACATATTATTTTAGAAATGTTATTAACATTTTCTGAGATTTATTTTCTTCCTGTAAAGGCTCTCAAAAATTAAAAACAAAGGCAATTGATTTATTTATAAAAATAGTATTGCAAAAAAAAAAATAGTATTGCATTTGAAAGGGCCTGGTATTCCCCCAGCACAGAGATGGGATTTTTTTACTAGTCCCACATAACCACATGATGGCAGGGGTACAGATGTCCTGATAGAGAAGTTACCATTTTAGGAAAACTTCCAAAATTCTATAAGCAAAGAGAAGCCCCCCAAAAATCCAGAGACCCCAGAAAAGAAGAAGCACAGAGACCTCTATTAGAGCAAAGATCAGCTACTTGGGAGCAGAGGGGAGTAAGAATGGTCAATGCCACCAGAGTTATGTGGAGATGACATTACGAAGTGGATTCTAGATGGGCAGAGGTGGACACACAGAAATGAATGGTCAATGCTCTGGAATGAAAACTTATCCAGATGAATTAGATGAAAATATTAATGCCTTGAGACCAGCTAAGAGCTTCAGCCGTCTGCACATACAACCCTGGCCGTGGAGTAAGAGAGGAAAGAAGGACAGAAAATGCTCCCCAAAGACATTTTAAGAAATGCAGTGGGCCGGGACCTGCCATTGGCACCCTCCCTGACCTCTGGAAGAGCCACACCGGGCCCAGCGATCAGCACCCTCCTGGACCTCCAGAACAGCTGCGCAGGACCCGCTATCAGCACCTGCCCACCTCTGGAAGAGCTGCCTTGGGACCCGTGATGGGTACCCTCCCACCTCCGGAAGATCTTTGCCCACTGGGTCCATTAAGAGCTGTGCCGGGACCTGTGATCAGCACCCCCCCCACCTCTGGAAGAGCTGCGCCAAACCTGCTACCCCACCCACACCCTGACCAGGACCTCCGGGAGCGGGGCAACGCAGCATCAACCCTCTCGGACACTCCTTGCCTCCACACCTACTGGCTAGTCTGACTAGGGACTCTAGTAGTCGGTGCCCTCCAGAGCCCTCCCTGCCTCTGCATAGATCCCTTCTCCTGGCCAAAGACTGCTGGAGCCTTGGGCCCTCTGTGCCAAAGTCATTGGGCGCCAGGCACTCCCAGAACCGTGTGCATCCCCCCCCCCGCCCTGTTGCTGGATCCAGGTGTGTCACACTCCAGAGCTGCTTCCACAACCAGAGCAGCCCCAGAGGAACTACACAGGGTCACTCCCAACAAAGATCCAACAACAATAGAGTGATCCCGCTTGGGTCTAATCTAGGAGAGACACCTCCCCAACTCTGAGGACAGCCAGAGGCAATGGTGAAAAACAATCATGAGGTAAAATCAAGGGAAAAACTCTGGCAATATGAATAACCAGAGTAGATCAACTCCCCCAAGTATCGATGGGGCAGACACAGCACAAGATCCCATGCACAAACAAATAGCTGAGATGTCAGAAATCGAATTCAGAATCTGGATAGCAAATAAGATCAAATTAGAATTCTAAGCAGTAACCCAAAAGATATCTCAAGAATTCAGTGAATTCAAAGACCAAATGACCAAAGATTTTGACACATTGAGACGAGAAGTTGCAGCCCTCAAAGATCTGAGAAACACAGTAGAATCCCTCAGTAACAGAATGGAGCAAGCAGAAGTAAGGATTTCTGACATTGAAAACAAAGCTTTTGAACGTTCCCAAACTCTCAAAGAAGAAGAGAAATGGAGGGCAAAAACAGATCACTCTCTCAGAGAGCTCTGGGATAATTTGAAGAAAACCAATATTCATCTTACAGGGATCCCCAAAAGTGATGAAGTGGCTTCACAAGGTACAGAGTCTCTTCTCCATGAGATTATGAAGAAGAACTTTCCAGACATGCCAAGAGATTCTGAAATTCAGATAGCAGAACTCCAGCACAACTCAACCCAAATAAGACATCCCCCAGACACATCATAATCAATTTCACTAAAGTTAATATGAAGGAGAAAATTCTGAAAGCTGCCAGACAAAAGAAAACCATTACCTACAAGGGTAAGAATATTAGAATAA
This sequence comes from Loris lydekkerianus, assembly GCA_963574355.1. Lineage (NCBI taxonomy): Eukaryota > Metazoa > Chordata > Mammalia > Primates > Lorisidae > Loris > Loris lydekkerianus. The sequence goes on from CAUYPK010080895.1 coordinate 13,601, forward strand.
CTGCAGATCTCTCTGCTGAAACCTTTCAAGCTAGAA
>CAUYPK010080898.1:0-14301 GCA_963574355.1 Loris lydekkerianus
GACTATGAGGAAAGGACCAAGGAAGGGGAAGGGAGGGGGGAGGTTTTGGTGGAGGGAGGGTAATGGGTGGGGCCACATCTATGGTGCATCTTAGAATGGGTACAGGCGATTGCACTAATGTACACAGCTATGATTTAACAATAAAAAAAAAAAACCCCAACCATAAATCCATCATCACACCTAAAGACATTAACAATACTCACATCCGCCTGCCAACCCCATTTAGATCCTACTGCACAGACACTTCTCAGCATTTCCCTACACAGACTCAAAGGCTCAAAAGCAGCTGTGCACATGGTGATCAACTACTAAAATGCCCAATGCCACTTTCAGGACAAAGAAAAACAACTCATTCCCCAAATGCTGTTTAATATTGAATTCGGTCTTTGGAAAGGGCTGCACATGGTATTTATTTATTCACATATCAAGTGAAGAATAAATCATTTGCACCCACACTACCTCACCAAGCTCTACAGCCACTGTTCTTTCTGATCCTTCTCTAGAGTCACACACACAGATAATTTCACACAGGAATGCGGTTTATCTGAACAAATGGGTTTAGACACGGCAGCCCATCATTTTATAATCTCACATTCCCCCTAATGAATTTCCTAGGAACACTGATATTAAAGAATTTGAAAGAGGTAGTACTTTTCCAAGAGGTGAATTTCAGTTTTCCAGAAAGATACTGCAGAATTTCTTTCCTTACTCATTACAGAAAAAGGTCATTGATGAGATGAAGTATCTTTCAGTGAGCCAATATTGAATTTTCCATGGTTGGTGTTCTATCTCTCCTGGGAGGTACTTAATTGAATCAGTCTTGAAAGGTTCTCACTGTGCTTTTCCTGGGACTCTCTTATGGATTACAGTTGCATTCAGAGTGGGTGCAGCTCTAATGGGAGATGTGTCATCCTACTCCTCGGTCTGGCTTCTGTCACCATTACTCTTGCCTCTTAAGAGGCTGCCATGCTATCGGGTCAAGAAGAGGTCAAGGTGTACAGACACAGGAAGCGATGGCTCTTCATGGGGAACAGAAAAGGAGTGGTGGAGAAAGATGTGGCATTGCCACCAACTGACCCCCTTTAATAAATTAGTCAAGACAGAGTCAGATCCAGTCGCCTAACAGGACCACAGGTGAGGCAGTGTAACAGAATTGTTGTCATGGTTTTGAGGGTCAGACAGGGTGAGGGGGTAAAGGGGCATGCGGGTACCAGGCACATGCTGCCAGCAACCTGCCATGTTGCTGTTGCCACAGCAAGGTCGTTTCCATCTGAAAGCCTGGAAGGAAAATGCTAGCTGTTGGCACAGAACTCTTGTCTCTGACTAAATGTTGCAGCTGGACTGTATTTTTCCCATTCTGATTTGAACAGTCAGATGTATCTCAACTTAAGCCTTATTCCCTCAAAGAACTCTCTTCTGGCTTGGTACCCATCTGAAGTCCACCCGCGTCTGTCTGCAAAGGTCCTTACCTACATGAGTCATCACTCTCAACTGAGCCAGATACCGTCCTATCTAGTGCTTTAAACTTCTGCGAGTATTTTTATGTACACTCTTATTTTGTACACACCAAAACTCTTTGCAAGGAAGACTTTACTGTATTTGCTTACAGCAGGGGTAAAGAACACAACCAGAAGAGTGGTGATTTGATTAAGTTTATCAAGAGTAAATCAGTACCAAAATTACTATAAAACTTGAACAGGTTCTTAATTCTTATCTCATTAAGAGCCTATTCTGAAAAAACAACCAGTCCCCAGGCTACTAGGAAATAGATTTCCAATATCCCAGCCAACATGCGTTCACTGACACATTTTGTACCACAAACATTCCTACGTACACCTCCGCGTGGGAGATGCTCCATCCTATTCCCCAATCTGGTCTCTGTCACAGTAAGTCTTTGTGCTCTATTTTCTAATTCCACTGGGAGGAATGGTTTTAGTAATTGACAAAGTAGATGAAAGAGGATGATAGATTAAAATGATACACATGTACCTTCTAAGTACAAGGTCTGACCATTAACTTCGTGAACTCATCCTAGAAAAAATGTTACAGACCTTATTCCTCAATATCACTATAGTTACTTCTGAAGTACTCCCTTTATCTACCCTTCAAAGCAATTTTGGAAGTCGTCTTCTAAAATGACCATCAGAACTGTCTTTGTACAAAGAGTGACAATTAAGTTCATGAACTTGCCATGGTACACTTAACGTTGGCAGTGCTGCAAAAACAGCTCAGTAAGGTTTCATAGCCTTGGTCTCAGTGTTTCACAGCTGTGTTCATGCTGATCTGTGGCAGTGTCCTGCTGAGTGGCATTCATTATTGCTGTTGTGTGTTTTTGTGCGCTGTATGATGACAGCTCTGATGGTCATTCCAGAAAAAGAGTTCCAAAATTGCTTTGAAGGGTGGACTAGGTGCTTTCCAAGGGGAGTATTTCAAAGGTGACTGTAGAGATATTCAGCAGTGAGGTATGTAGCCCTTTTCCTAGGATGAGTTTGTGAACTTAATTGTCAAACCTCATATATATGCACCTTCGTTGATTAAAAAACTTTTTTTCCTTCATTGTTTTTTTTTTTTTTTTTAATGTAGCGACGAGTTTTTCTTTTGAACCTGAGTTCTCTGACTAGCATTCCTTGCATATAACATTCTCAAAATGCAAAGTCTATTTCATTTCCACTTTGGGCTTCTTTGAGTAAAAACATAAAGCCATTTAGAAGCCATTTGAGTGCAGAAGCCTTCTGGATTTTTATGATTCCCCTCCCATTCTTTTCTAATTTTCTTTTTTAGATACTTTTTAATTTTCATAAGGCATTTAACTCTATTTATTTCTCATGGATCCTATTTCTTCCAACCACTTAGTTTTTATACAGTTTATTTAGCCTTCCTATACCTCCTTTCCTTTCCTTCTGTGCCTAGAAAAATATTTAACTGCTATTGGTGACAAAACCTCACTAGCGTTTCATACGCTGCACTCAGAAGCTGTTCTGGTGCAAGGATCATGCCCTCAGAGACCTGGGGCAGTCTGGATTATAAATATTGTCCCAGTCTGAACAGATGAAACAGAATGATGATGGCAATGGCCCCCTCTCACCCCAGGAATAGCTTTTCTCATATAAATTTTCAGGAAGCAGAAATGACTAAGGTGAATACAACATATAGACCTAAATCTACCATGACCTCAATTGATGAGTTGATGACACACCTTTTACTGTGGGAGTGGGATGGAAGGGGTGTGGAAGAAGTCTGGTACAACTATTAGATGCATGAAGTTTCATCAACATAAACAGCTATAAATGAGGCTGGAACGGAGCTAACTACATTGGCTAACTAAATAACAGAAGAGCTACAGGGGTCAAATGAGTAGGGGGATGACACAAAAAGATCAGTCTTGTCAACCTAGAGAACATGTCTCAGTAAGGAAATGGTCCATCTGAGAACAATCCACGTGTTTAAAATGCTGTGATCTATGGCTGGACTAATATTTTAACTGATAAAGTCTAATTCTTATTTTTACTTTTTTAAAGATGCTTCTATCTTGTGCTTAAGCAGCTGAAATTCTACAGCATCACTTGCCAGGACAGTCATTATGTATAAGTGGGAGTATTTTTTATTTAATCAACAATGAAGGTCTTGCACTGTGGAAATAGCGGCTTGACTCCCACATTCATTTAAGTAACAGGAAGCATGAATGGTTTGGTCCTTTTAAAATTGTTTCCCAAGTATGCTCCAGATGCATACAGATAGAGCACTAAATATAAACCTACTTGCTTCTTCTGTTTTTCTCCCCTTACTAAGCAACATTTTTTAAAATCAGTATTTGATATAGAATGAATTCTGTACCATCAGTGTTCTTTAAATTAAAATTAAATTTATAAGAAAGCAAAGCAATGAATGCTCCCCAAATCCAGTCTGATTAACCCTGTTGACTACTGATAGATGGCCAGATACTGCGGCGCTGATGTGCATGTGTCTCTTGTTCCTGATGGATTGATTTGAATGGTTCAATGCTTCCTATTTACAGTGGTATAAATTACACCAAGGATGTGTGCCACTCACATCTGCCTGCAAGATGGAGAATAGCCATCAGCTGTGAAGAGCACAGGGAGCTGAGAGCCTCCAGCAGCAGGGCCCCTAGCATCTGCCCCAGTGCTTGAGCCTAGGCATGTTTTTCCCAGAAATCTCCCAACTGATGATCATCTTATTTCTTTCCTTCCGTACACTGCAAACTTTTTAAAAGGTCATCTATGTCCTCTATCTCTTCTGCTCACCACCTACGCCCTCCTCCACTCCATACAATTTTTTTTTAGTGGAAGGTCACCAACCCATGGGTGACTGCTAAATCACAAAGTTGAGAAACTTTAGAGCTGGAAACTATCTGACCTTAACTCCAATTTTCCCACTGCACTGATAAAGACACATGCACAATTTTGTAAGAACTGGTGATTTTATTTGCCTTGATCTCCCTGCAGTACTTGATACTGCAGACCTTTCTCTGTTTTCTGAACATCAGTTAAAATATCAACAAAGTTTTGTTACTCTGATTTTTTTTTCTTTTTTGGAGTTTTTGGCTGGAGCCGGCCTGCCACCTCCAGTATATGGGGCCGGCACCCTACTTCTCTGAGCCACAGGCACCACTCGTCACTCTGATTTTTTTTTTTTCCTGATTGGTTCAAGGAGAAGAACTGAGAAACTTGCCTGAAGATGAACTACATCAGACACACGTGTTTGTTTCAATCCAGACTCTCAGGAGGGAGAGAGACCCTTATCATCCTTTACCCACCCCCTCACCTACCATCAGCACGATTCCTTTTACTTGTAAGCTGTTTTCCTCGTCAGGCTTTCCTCTGTCTTGAAAAATTACGTAGAAATGTACTTAGCCTCCCTCCTGTGCTGCAGTTGAATTGTTTTTATCATGGATAAAATAATTGTATAGACTCTTCTACTATAAGTTATTCATTTGGTTAAATGACCATTCTAGTAACTAATATAACTTACTGTCAAATTTTTCTCTCTCTTCTCCGTTAGGAAAGTGCATCATTTTACTGCCAGTAAGTTTTCACATGCAGAAACAATAATAGCAAGTTGTCATCCCTCATCAGAACAGGGTCAGAGTGTTAATTTAAAGAAGGAAAATTAACCCTTCTTCCTCTCTGCAAAGGGAAAACACTCTGGGTGAGGCTGTTCTCAGGGGATTTGGAAATCTACTTGGCTATTTTTCAAGGTTCTCAAGATACTGGTCCAGGGAAACATATCCTGATTCTAGTTTTAAATGGTGACATGAGAGTTTTCAGGGCCAATTATAGCACCAACACTTTGTAGGCCAAAAAAGTGCCAAGAAAATATAATTTTAATGAAGCTGTTGGGTTTTCATGTAAATGCAATGGAATGTTTTTTTTTCTGAAAACCCAAAACCATTAATGCCCTTATTTATGTGGCAAATATATTATTCAATTTTATTTCTCTTAATTCTTCTGTAACAGAAAACAATCGATAGTCTTACCATGTTTTAATCACCAAAAAGAAGCCCATGAACTCATGGAAACAGCTGGTATGTATTTATCTGATGTGGATAAGAGTAAGCAAAATAGTTTCACTGTATGATTTTTATTTCTATATATAGGTGTTTAATATATCTGTATCTGTTATTTATATATATATACATACACATACATATACAACAAAACACCACTTTGTTTTACCTCTTTGTGGAAAGAAGTAGGCCAGAAGATAAAATAATGATCCTATTTGTGTACACGGTTATTTCAGAATAAGATAATTTTTTCATCATCTTCCTTAAAATCTTTGAAGGATGGATAGAGATCAAATTAAAACAAAAAAATAAAAGGACAGGTACCATCAGTATGTCTGATGTGGGACACCCAAAGACCAGTCCCCGTATACTAGGCCTGAAAGAATTCAACTAAGACAACATCCGACAGAGACAGCATGTGGAGTAAGAAAACAATAGAATGGGAATTAGGGGAGGCTGTGGGCTCACGTGAAGAGAAGAGTTAAACAAGCATTACTGTGACACTCAGAATATTTCTCCTTGATTAGGGGAGACAAAAGTATAAAGCGTTATGCCTTATTTCCCTGTCCGAGGAGAGCCTCTTTATGAAGCTGATTCCAAATTAAGATAGAGATTCAATCCGAGATCTACTGCAGGTAAATCAGCACCAGGGAGTGCACAGGTATTGCCCACATAAAGGGAGGATGAGGCGCATTCCCAGCCCTTTGGAACTCAGTCGTGAGCAGTGACAAGGAAATGAATGACTATCTACCACACCATGACTACACCACTTCAGGAAAATGCCACTTGACTTCCACTGAGAGTAGAGAACTTAAACACCTGATTCAAGTTTTAAATGGGGCTGGGGAGACACAGTTTGAAATGATTGCAATCCTATGGTCAGGAGGATGGGGAAGAGAGTCAAGTCCCATGCGTAACGCATTCCTCAGAGAGGCATTCAGGCCCCGTTCCTTCCACACCTCTTCATGGCAGCTTCAACCTATTTTGTGAAACGCTTAACTTACTTCTGGAAGAAACTGTTGACTTAATGTATAGGAAAGAGTTCTGACCTCCCCCCCAACACACTTTTTTCCATAAAGCGCTGACTTGGCAAATTGTGTTCCAAACATAATGTAGTGACCTGGAAAGGGGAGGTAACTTAAGGAGCTTGTATACAAAGAAAAACAGCTTTAGTGTTTCACATACCTCCTGAATTACCTGAATAGGGCATGTTTAAATGATAACTTGAACATCAACGTAAAGTATTCATTGCTATATCTTGGTGTTGGCCCTTTAGTAGCAAAGAGATAAAATACCCTCATTTTCATGGAATGAAAACAAGGAAAATTTGGTGGACTAAAATCCTGATTAGTGGAAATACTCTAGATAATTTAGCAACAACTAGGAATATTTTTCCTGTTTTGTTCATTTATTACTAGTCAATGCATATTAATAAAGTCATTGAACAATATTTTATTGTATTAGATGGCTCGTGCTGCATCAGGTCAACATCTTTGATCCCAACAACAACTGCACAGCACAACACATGCAGTGGGGAGGAGACTAGTTTGGAACAGAATTGACTCAGGCACTCCCTGGAGGTTATTCTGGGAAACAATCCCAAATATTTCCTTACTTGATTAGTATATACTACTGGGCAGTGAAGTTATAGCTAACAGACTGTCCCATTGCATTAGCTGTATTTTGCTATATTTACATTTCAATTAAGACAATCTAAAAATGTTAAGTAATTAAAACAATACTTATTTATCTCTTGGGATTGAAAAACATTTAGAAAGGTTTCAATAAAGTCATTCTTATATATATTCAGAAGCATTTCTTTGAACATGTTTTTCATGGCCTTTTTGAACAAGTTTAATAGATATTTTAATGAGTGCTGTGTTCTACATTTCCTCATAACTACTGAATAGATAATTCAAAGATCACAACACAATGGATTAGCCACTAACAAATCAAATTAAATATTTTGCAACGAGTCTATTTAAGGCGTGAGTTGGCACTGCATAGAATACAAAGTGGTCTAAGGCACAGCTGTCTGTGAAAATTAGATGGGAGTTTATATCCTGTCCACTCAAAAAAGAAGTCAGTTACATGGGGTTATTGAAAGTTGTGCCGAGAGATGAGAAGTTTGTTATAAATTGGAGGTTGGGCACCTGACACCAAGGAAGCCTGATGAGGAGTCCTCAATGGTAGCCGGGGACAACTCATGCAGAAATTAAAACTATACCAGGTCACTTCCTTGGGTTCTCACATGGAAGAAGGAGAGATACTCTTAAAAAACATTTCTGTTTTTCCTTTTTGGGGACAGCTGTCCCCTTCCTATGCTGCCCTGGAACCTCTTAACAACTGCCTCTCTCTGGATCTCACTCAGGAGCCAGCACACAGCATGTACCCATCCAGCCCTGATCAGGTGGCTGATTTTCCTCATATACATTTATCTGCTGTATTTCCAATTCATTGACATTTCAAATTTGGCTGTGGATAAAGTGTGAACTTATCAAACAATGGCACAATTCTGTTTCTATAAATCCTGATAAAAACAAGCCAGGGGCTAGAATGCTCCTGCCACTGAAAGCCACTAAGCCCCTATCATCTTTTTCTTCTTTGATTAGACCTATTCCCTGTCATAAAGGAAAAACACATGTGGGCTATGAAGTCTCAGTCACAACTGTGCCAAACTGCATGAGAGCTTCTAAAACTTCATTTTCCATTTAATATGTATTTTTGTGCTTCATGTTCCTGGGCACGTGACGTAATCAATATCTATGTCCCCAACACCCACACTGTGCCTGATGCACAGCAGGCTCACAGTGAAGCGTGACAAATAGATGGATATAGAAGAAATGGCTCCTTGTCCAGGAGGAATTTGTATTTAGTCTCTTGTCTGGGAAAGAAAACGAAGACATAAAGAATTACATAAAAATTCTACAGGATAAGACATATCCCTGTACAAGGAACAGAAAGATCCTAGGGATGGGAGTGACGAAGTGGTTACATCTCCTGGGAAACGCTGGCGCCCCCAGAGGTGGCCCTCAGAGGCATGGAAGAGGCTCTGACAAGGAGAGGACTCGGCCAGAGCCCCCAGAGCCCCACACGCGCTGTTCTGCAGGGATGCTTTTTTGGGATGGCTCCAGCAAGGCAGGAAAGAGCAAAGGGCAGGCACAAGCCAGTCCCATGCTGGGCTGGGACAGTGAGAAGGAGCTCAACATGGACAAGAGTGGTAGGCTGACCAAAGAGACCCAGAGACCAACATCAGGGGACTGCAGATGAGTGAGGAGCAGTGGACTAGCCTGCAATGCAGCTGTTCTGCGTGATAAAGGAAGCAAATGGAAACAGTTGATGTCGGTTCTGCATTCACTGTAGTATTTTCCAGGATGCATTAGTTCTTTCAAATAAGTGAGACCCTCAGTCAAATATAGTTTTCTAATCTCTCGTCCTAGCATTAGACTTCATTATAATACTCTGTTATTTAAAAAAATAAAATAAAAATAGCCATACTGAAGTTTTCCATGGATGGTATATAAACATTTTATATACCCAGAGCAACCTTTACATTTTTTCCTCTTCCACTCCCCCTCCCCCTGCAAAGAATTCTCTGCAATGACTGGAAGGGAGTGAGAGAGGGAACATTTAAGACCTTACGTCTGTGTAGAGAGCGTTACTAGGATACTGTATTTTTTGGTTGACTCAAGTGACAAAAGGAAAAAGTCCTCTTAATTGAAAGCATATTTTGCCGCTCCCCTACAATATTAAGAATACCTGGGTGTTTTTTGCAGGAGGTTGACAGCACTTCTAGAGAATATTCCAAGGCTAAATATATTTAGAACATCGCCCCATTGCCTTATTCTTAGTCAGGAGACTAATTCTTAATGAAATAGACAAAGAATTGGTAAACCTTTGCTGTAAAGGACTAGATAATGAAAATTTTAGGATTTGCAGACCATAACTCTGTAGCAAATACTCAACCATGTAGCAGAAATCTGCCAAAGATAATATTAACAGATGGGCAATGCTGTTCTCCAATAAAAGCTTATTCATAAAAATAGGCACTGTGCTACTTTATCCTACAGGCCCCAGTTTGTTCCCCTCTGGTCTAGCCCTTCAATCCCAAAAGTAAATTAAAATTATTATGTTTACATGAAAGAGAATATGTCAACACACATTATTTCCGTCTAACTCTTCCTCACCATACAACAGTATTAACTAATAGTAGTAGATGTAAGAATTATTAAAAACATACCAAAATACCTAATGGCCAAAGGATATCGTGTTTCGTCCTTTGCCCTTCAGATTTACTGAACACAGACCAGCACCAAGGCAAATTTCACAGCAAATTCATCCAAGGACAGCAGGGAAAAAAAAAAAAAAAAAAAATCAGCTTTTATAAATTTGTGAACTCTGAAAGTAACTTGTGTCTTATCCGCTCTTCAGAAAAGCATAGAGGCCATGCTACTTTAGTAAAATATATTTTGAAAAATAGATCAGATAAAAAGCTACTATTCCTTTATGCACCTGGATGAATGTCCAGTCTTATCAAGGAAAATAGAATGATTGAGGATTCTCTGGAACTTTTTCTTTTAAATTACAGAAACCTTCAGAGAGTGCAAGTCCACAAATAATTCCCCGACTTTGCAGGGGCAAGATCAATAGAAGTCACATTCCAAGAGGACAGATGTGCAGTCTGACAGCAGCAGGCCGCTGGCAACACACACTGGACTCTGCCCTCCAGCAGCCGAGAAGCCAGCGTGCTTCAGGACAGAAGCGGAGAGGTGGACAATCGTCCCTGGGCCATGGGAAGAGGTTTTGGCAACTGGGACATGCACATTCTTGGTTGGATAGTGACTCTGAGAATCTGTCGTATGAAGAGAGAATAGCCTGACATTCGTTTGAATTTGGTGAAATTCTGCAGGATTCTGTAAATAGTCATAGTTGCTTTTGGTGGCTCGAGGTAGATACAGTCACTTGGGATCTGCGGGAATAAGGCAAACTGGCATGCTTTTCACATCACCTGCTGAATCCTGAGAAGAGAAGCGACTAAAACTAGACAGTATGGGTTCCATAACTGGAGAGGAGGTTTTAAAATTTGATCTCAAGAGTACCTATAATTATGGTTCCTTAATGTAGACTAGTTGGGAGGGTATAAAATGTAATAAAAAAATTCTGACCACTTGGCCATATGGGAATTTACCTCTTTAACAACAACCAGCACATTTTAAAGAATATTTAAACATTTATAAAATACTTCATAGATTACAAAGCACTGCCACCAATAATATTTCATCTGGTCCTTGGCATTTCTGGCAGGTATGGAGAGAACTTATTACTACTCCACTGATGAGGACCCGGGTACAGAGAAGCCAGACGTCCGGTCCTCAGACTCGGCGACTGGGAGATACGTGACTAACTCAAGGCAAGAAGCCTTTCCAGCAACTCCAACATGCCACTCTCCTTTCAGGGTCTCCGCGAATTTGTTTTTTTTTCTTTACCAGATGCCAACATAGGGCTGAGAGATGATGATGCTTACAATATGGTATCTGGCTGGGGCAGAGTTGACGGGGGAAATTATAAATGACTCTTTTTTATTAAACAACTATCAAAATGTATCTCACTGATTACTTTATGGGCTCAGAAAAGGTACTAAGATAAGCCTCTGTACCTTGCCCATCCAGGGGACTGTAACAAACTGATCAACATACGGAGCTGGTTAACATAAGAAACTTCTATTGAGTTCATGTGTGATGCATGTCTGGCCTATTAAAATTAGGTCAACTTAAGGAAGTGATCAATGTAGGGCGGTGATCAACTATGGAGGTTCTATTATATTCTGCTGTAGAGAGAATGAATGGGACAGAGGAAGTACTTATTCAGCTGAACTGAATTGTTTTTCTAAATGAATTGGTTTTCTCTGTGTGATTGCATCTATTTAACTTCACAAAGATTTAGGGAGACTGACTAATAAAATGGATGTGAGACTATTTAGAATTTAAGAGTACTTAATGCACTCAACAATATTTATTAAGTAGCTATTGTAAGGTGTTGTGGTGAATTCTATAATGAGACTGAACACAAATCTATTCTATGCCAAATTAAAACCACCACTTCACTTCTTTTTGTCTTCTTGTTCTAATCTCTGCTACTTTTCTTGGGCCTGATGCAGTAGTTTTTTCTTGAATTCTCTTATTGTAAGCCATCCTGCTCTCTCCCTTTCTGCCAGTTTCTTTATGATGCTGTACAAACAATCATCAAAGAGGCTAAAAAAGAGGTTTGGCTTCACATTCTCATTCACTAAGTATGATCAAGCATCAGAAGTCAAAAGTTGAGTAACAAGTCCTAATGAGACAAGTTTGGAGACAGATTCTTATGTGGTCGAGGGATGCACGGCTCAGAATCTCTCCCAAACATGAAGAGTGCCCTGAGGTGGGTAGGCCAGAGAAATTCCTCAAGTAGAAGATTATGTTAATCATGCCAAGAGTCATTAAATCCTAGATGGTGTGAGTCAAATGGTCTGGTGAGTAGCCAGAAACATAATGATGAAGAAAATCTTTGCTGAAAAAGAACAGCTCTGGTAGCTCTCAAAATTGGGAAAGAGTGAATAAAGTAGCTCAGTTTAGTTCTTTTTCAACTTTGAATTTCAATATAAACTCTGGGAAAATACCTGGTTATAAGAATGTCCTATGAATTTTCAGGTGCTTCTGGGTATAGAGGGTGGTGGTATCATGTTTCCTAATGGAGGTCAAAGCCAAGTATAGTGGCCCCCCACCCCCACCTGCAGTTTCACTTTTCATGGTTTCAGTTACCCGTGGTCAACTGCAGTCTGAAAATATCAGTGGAAAATTCCAGAATAAAGCAATGCATATGCTTTAAATGCTAAATCACAATTTCAGTTCGTCTCATCATGTGGGTATTTTATCATCTTCCATCATCACAAGAAAAACTATTCAATAAAATAAGATATTTGAGAGAGAGACCAAAATCACATGACTATGAACAATATATTGTTATAATTTTTAGTTATTGTTGTTAACCTTTTACTGTGTCTAATTTATAAAATAAGCTTTATCAAAGGTATGTATGTATATGAGAAAATAGAGTATATGTGGGGTTTGGTCATGCCCCCAGTTTTAGGCATCACTGGGACTCTTGGAACATACCCTCTGTGGATGTAAATATGTAGGGATATACTGAACAAGTATTTTAAAATGTTAACAGAAAAATATCTCACTAATAAAAGATAGTCTTACTAATTGAGAATATTTAACACCCCATTTGGTCTGGGAATATAATTAAATACATGTGTTTCCCCCCCCCCCCAACAAAAAAAAAACCCACCACTTCATAAACTATAGGAAATTGTTAGAAATTTCAGCGATTACATACAAGTGGAGTATAAGAGATGCAACAGCTTAGACCAATGGACCCTCTTACTCTCAGAGAGGATCAAATCATTGACTGACTACAAAGTGAAGGCTAACATACACAGATTTTTGAGTTGATGTGATTTAATTAGACACAATTTTCTTAAACCTCAAATGCAAGAGAAAGGAGTTAAACTTTAAACACTTTTTTAAAATGATGGCCAGATTACATGTATGTGAGGCACCAGTGATTACTTGTTTGGAAATAGTAGTACAATATATATATGATATCACTGGAGCTTTTGTATACCGATTGTAACCCAAATTCTGTCAAAGTATGTAATAAATAAAGACTTGCCAAAAATTTGGTCCTGACCGTATATGACATCATATGAATTAAATAAGCATGTATCTGGAGGAGGTATTTGCATGAAAGGCTATTATTGTTATAGCCAAGAAGAGTAATTGCTACTTTACCCTCCCTGCAAAAGAGTTAGGCAGCTTAGCAAAGCCAGGGGCAGCCCACAATGGATATAAAAGTTGTTCTCTGTGGAGAAAGTCACGTCCTAGCTGACACAAGGCCAGGCATTGGCTGGGGGTGGTCTACACGGGGAAGCCAGAGGGCAGCTATACCTTCAGGAAGGAATAATGCCAAGAGATCAGTTTTGGTGACCTGTATGTGTTGTACCCTAGATGTCCTCTGGACAGAAATGATCACCATTTCCCTGGACAGCATCCCAACTGGGACAGAAGAATAAAAGGTGGTAAAATTGTGTCCCTAGCTCCTGGCTTACTAGACAGGATGAAGAGTTCCAGACAGGACAATAAATGCCCCAGACGATGTGATTCCAAGAGACAGAAATGGATCAAAGAGAGTACAAAGGCAGTAAATGAGAAATGTGACAAAAAAGAGTTTGCTTCACTGGAGTTTAGTGATGAAGATGATCACAATAAAAGCAATAGCAAATCAAGAAATGATGTGGGGGACTGGGCACAGTGGCTCACTCCTATAATCCTAGCTCTCTGGAGGCCAGGGGTGGGGGGAGAATTGCTTGAGCTTAGGAGTTCAAGGCCAGGCTGAGCAAGAGTGAGATCCCGTCTCTACTAAAAATAGAAAAATTAGCCAAATATAGTAATTGCAGCTACTTGGGAAGCTGAGGCAGAAGGACTGGTTGAACCCAGGAGTCTGAAGTTGCTGTGAGCTAGGTTGACACCATGCCACTCTAGCCCATGTGACAGTGTAAGATTCTGTATCAAAAAAAAAAAATAATGCTAAAAAAGTAAAAAAAAAAAAAAAATTTGGGTTTCGGCAAGAGACTTTAAATACTTGCCTCAACAAGAAGGGGATTAGTCCTATTAACTGCCAAAAAGGGAGGCATCTGTTTATTTTTACAGGAGAAGTGCTACTTTTATGCCAACAGA
>CAUYPK010080899.1:0-10608 GCA_963574355.1 Loris lydekkerianus
AACATAAAGAAATAGGCCTAGTACACGGTACATGTGGTGCATGTCTGATCTATGAAAATTAGGTCTACTTCAGGGGATGCTGTTTGATCCTGCAATTCCTCTTCTAGGTGTATATCCAAAGGACCAAAAATCATTTGGCAACAGGAGGGTGGGCCCTTGGTGTGTGCCACACCTTCTGGGGGCAAGACATGATTGCAAGAGGGACTTTACTTAACAAATGCAATCAGTATAACCTGGCTTATTGTACCCTAAATGAATCCCCAACAATAAAAAAAAAAAAAAAAAGAAAGGAAAAAAAAAAGATATTTGCACCAGATTGTTCATTGCAACTCAATTCGTAATTGCCAAGTCATGGAAGAAGCCCAAGTGCCCATCGACCAATGAATGGATTAATAAATTGTGGTATAAGTATACCATGGAATATTATGCAGCATTAAAAAAAAATGCAGACTTTACCTCCTTTATGTTTACATGGATGGAGCTGGAAAATAGTCTTCTTAGCAAAGTATCTCATGAATGGAAAAAAAAGTATCCAGTGTACTCAGTACTACTGTGAAACCAATTTATAATAACTCACACTTGCATATGAAAAATGAAACACAACTTTAGTCTATGATGAAGGAGGGAAGGGGAGGGCGAAGGATGGGGAGGGGGTAGGAGGGATAGCAGGGGATAGTAGGGGGATCACAACTATGGAGCACATTGCAAGTACAAGTTGGTTCTATCATGTGTAGAACACAAATGTCCTAATGCTATAAATGGGTAAATGAGATGAAAGCTATGCTGATTAGTATGATGTAAGCTTTCCAATTTGTACAAATAACCAACTCACTGAAATGGGCACAAATGTATTTATGATCTATGTACAAAAGACTTAAAAAATATATGAAAAAAGAAAGAGTGGACAACAAGGTTTAGGTCTTCTCCGAGACTACTCAGAACAATGCTAAAGACACTTCAAGTTAAGTCACTTTCAGCATTCTGGGCTACCTCAACCTTCTGCAAACTACTCACACCTGAACCCTACGGTTCAGAATGAGGACAGCTCTGAGTTATGCCTCCCATGAGTGCATTAGTAAAACTATCCTGACCGTGCCTTTAACCTCCTGAGAGGTTTTGCCACCAAGATCACTTATCTTTGCCTCTTTTGGAAAGGTTTTGTCATAGAAGTTGTCTCTGTTGAGAGTTTGGTGAATCTCTTATATTAGTACATAAATCCTAAGAAGTATGGCCAGCTTAGGGGATTTACAGGAAGCATTCAGGGCTCTGCCATCCTGGTTTTTAATCAGCAGTTAGTGCTAAATGGTCTTCGGAACAGGACTAAAGAGCAGGATCACAACTGGCCTGTGGCCAGCCCACTCTGTGCATCTCAGCCCTCTGCTCACTTACCAATGGAAAGGAAATGAAAGCGCATAGGACTTTATTATTTTCCCTCTAATCGTTTTGAAAACTCTCTCCTATGAATTGGTTAAAGTATTATAAGGAGGAAAGATTTCAAGTAGGCCTACCTATTACATTCAAATGGACTTCCTTAGAAGTAGGCCATTCTGTGAGACGATCAGGGTCCTAATTCTGTCTCTAGTTTAAGCGTGTTTAGTAAGATAATTCCTCTAAGCAACCTATCAGAGTATTAGTTCAGACCTGCCGCAGAAAGAATTAGCAGCGCACTGCAAAGCATAAAATCCCTAGATAGGTTCACCAGAATTTGTTTCCTAAAATTTAAAATTCTTTGTTTGTTTTTGCTTTATTTTAATAAAGGCAAATGAGTTTGTTGAGACTGAGGATTTGACATTATCTTACTATTCTTGACAAGATACTGAACACCAGAACTGCGTCTGGCAGCTTGTCAAGAGTGGGTATCGTCTTTGCCTGAATCTTTCCTTTCGTCTACATCCCACATCATCATCTTGTGAGTTTTTGCTTCAATATGTCTCAACTCTTCCTTTCCTTCCCATTCCTGCTTTGACTATGTCATAGCCTAGGTTGTTTCATAGCTTATAACTATGATAGCACCACACTGTCCTCTCTGATCTTAGTTCTTAGCCTTACAGGCTCTGCCTCCCATCTCCTGGCTAACCATCAGAAAACATGCTTCTGTCTCCCCTACCCAGAACATGCTATGACCCCAGAGCCTTTGCACACACTTGCCAAAGTCCTCTGCCTGACTTTCAGGACCTCCATGATCTAGCCTGCCCCATGCATCCCAGCAGACTTTAATTTTTGACTACTTGACATGCTTTTTGTTTTTTCCATGCACCATGAAAAGGTGATGACCATTTCCAGGGCCAATGTGTAAGGCTGTGCAGGTTGTGTTCTGCCAGACACTAAAGGGCACTGTTCACATGGATTTTTACCTAAATGGTGGCTGCTAGCATTATATAACCAGCCACCCTGGTCACTGCCATGATTTTGTTCCATTAAACTCCCTGTTTAAATCTTTCTTATCTTCAGAATGTAGCTTAGTCATGATGTCTTCCTCAACTATGCCAACTTTCACTGGTCACCCCTTGCTAGGAAGTTCTGGAAGTCTAAGAAGCTCCTACCACGCACACCGTCCCTACTAAGAACTCCCCTTCCCTTGTTCTTTTCATCTCACATCAGAACACATCTCACCCATAACTTGGTGACCATTGAATAACTTTCTCTTTCTTCAAATGTGAATATTTTTACTCTCCCGATTAGATTCAAGCTTCTTGTGGGAAGGAATTTTGCCATCCACATCTGTAGCTAACGTCGTACTGAACATAGAATTAGCATTCTATAAATACTGATTTGATTATGGGTCATGATCAATGATAAAAACAGAAAGAAAAAAAGGACATTAGATGTTGATATCCTCCTTAAGGTAAAATCAGCATCACATCTATTCGATCTCAAAGTTAGCTAAAGTGAACCAACAGCAAGATGGTCAAGCAGCTAAGGCCCATTCCAGGAAGCTGCCAAAATTGTCCAGGGAGAACAGAGGATTAGTCATTTTAAACCAACAGTAATAAAGTAGATTTCAAGTAAGGCAGTTTCAAATATTGAGAATGCTGGGTAGCTATTCAAGGTTCTTAGTATACAAACTGAAAGTCAGGCCAGAGAAGCAACCTTTCTTTCTGCTTGTTGGGGATTGAAATTTTATGAGGATTATCTGTTGTGATGGCAGAAAATTATTCCAAATACATGCCCAATAGTACCTATAAGGAGTCATGGATTCTCTACTAAATGCTCCAGAAAACAGCCACAAAGTGCTGTCATCACATCTGTGTTTTTCTTCACATGGAATATCTGAGCTGCCTTAGAAAGACAAATGCGCAATACAAGCAGAAAACAGCCTCATGCCAAGGAGGCATTACTTTGCCCTTTCCTCCTCTCTCCCGTTTACCTCTCACATCTGATCCTCTGCTCATCGTCACATCTTCCTCACAGTCTTGTTGGGATTTAAGCATAAACAGACATGTCAGATTTCCACTAGTATTGTCTCTTCCAGGACCCACTGCCTCCAATTCCTCCAGAATCTCCTAGCCAGCAGACACTGGCCCATCTCACGCACACTGTGGTGGAGTGTGATCTCTGTTCAAGCTTGTGCCTTTTAGTAATGGGAACATCCATTTGTATGAGGCAGATATCCACTAAGGCAAAGAGCAGTCCTTTACATTGCCGTTGAATTCATCATTAACACCTCTTTGTGTAAAGGGGACAGCTTACATCTGTCTTTGTTTTTCATCTGTCCATACATGCTCACATTTAGGACATTAAGGCTCAGCCCCAAGCACTTCATGTCTTAGAAGATTTCCTTATCTAATTGTCTACTTTTGAAAATCTGATGCAGCCCCTGTCTCTTTTACCAGAAAAACACACAGGCATTTTTCAAACAATTCCAGGAGGTTTCCTGCCCCTCCAAAGCCTATGCATCCCAGATTGAAAGGAATGATAAAGAAAGTCTTTAACACACTTAAATTCCTGACTGTGCCGGCACCACTCTTAAGTACTTGACAGATAATAGCCAACTTATTCTCCCAATAATCCTATGAGGCACCTTCTATGATTATCCCCATTATCCTCATTTTTCTTTCTTTTTTTTTTTTTTAAGACAGAGTCTCAAGCTGTCACCCTGGGTAGAGTACCATGGCATCACAGCTCACAGCAACCTCCAACTCCTGGGCTCAAGCTATTCTCTTGCCTCAGCCTCCCAACTAGCTGGGACTACAGGCACCCGCCACAACGCCCAGCTATTTTTTGGTTGTAGTTGTCATTGTTGTTTGGCAGGCCCAGGCCAGGTTTGAACCCGGTAGCTCTGGGGTATGTGGCTGGTGCCTTAACTGCTTGAGCTACAGGCACTGAGCCTCCCATTATCCTCATTTTATAAATGATTCCATAGATGTGGCCCATTCAGCTTCTCATGATTAGTTAAAGGCAGAGGGAGGATTTAAGCCCAGCCAGTCTGGCCCCAGTGACCACTATATATTATGATCTTGCCCACTTAGGATTAGAAACTATAAGAAAGATGGTAAGAAAGAAGGGAGGTAAGATAAAACTCAACAATGCTTCTAAGACTTTCCTGTGAGTTCATGGACCTTTGAATTTATTTCATGCTCTATTCTAATTTTTATGCTGTACATAGAGACCCCCAAATTATCTTATCCATATACCTTGAGAAAACCTAAAACTTTACAAAGAAGGAGCCTTGTTGATCTTCTGAGTGTCCCGTTTAAATAATTTTAAAATTCTATCGTTATCATTTTGAAAGTATCTGAAAGAATGTTTTAAATCTATATATTAGAAAAATGCGACATTATCAGTTTTGATCTGGAATCATAAAATTACAGTTCCATGTAATGCCTACCATGCAGATAACCATAAATAGGGAATTTAACATTATTATTCAGAAGCAATGACATCTCCTCCTTATGACCAGAAAGTTCACCAGGAGGAGTGAAGAATAACAAAGATACCCCAGAGGACTATGACCTAAACTCACTCACCCTGAATGGACTGGAGAACAGAGTCAGATTCTCTCATCCTTGACGGAGAAATTTTGACATTTCACTAGGAATAAGCAGAATCTTTATAGGCAACAGTTTCTCATTAACTGCCTCCCACTTCTAAATAGACATAATAGAGAGGCTATAGATAACAGATTCCGTTAGCAGCTCTGTTAATAGCAGTTAGGAATTATTACTCCTTCAAATGTCTCTTCCTCTAGCTTTCCCTCTCAAGGGGCCTGGTCATAGAGAGAAAATCAGATAATTGTCACATTTAATTTTCTTTTTTGAGACAGAGTCTCACATTTAAACTTTTTAAGAAAGTGCACAGGCTCATACCTGTAATCCCAGCTACTCAGGATGCTGAAGTGGGAGGGTCGCTTGAGCCCAGGAGTTCCAGGCTGCAGTGAGCTGTGATCACATCACTGCACCCCAGTGTGAGTGTGTGGGTGGCAGAGCAAGACAAAGAAAAAGAAGAAGAAGAAAGAACTTCATTCTTATTTTCATTCTTGTTCTTTATTGCTGCTCTTACCAATATTACCTCTTTTAAGTAGGTTAGGTTTTATTTAGTAATAAAGCATTTAAATAATCCTCAGTGTTTCTTTTTATTAGATTTGATGTAAAGCTTTAGAACAAAAAAACAAATTTGGGGGAATTGACGAGAACATATTCACAAAGTCCGTGTGCCTGTCAAAGTATATGCAAATTTCATGTAAATATCCAATAAATGTGTACGTGTATGTTTGTATGGAGATAATTTTGATTAAATATTCTTTGTAGAAATTGTTATTTCCAAACACAAAATAATGGACACTTATGTATGTTCTTATAATTTATAGGGTGTTTTTATAAGCATCATTATATAATTATTATTATATATAATATATATAATCATTAGTATAAGAATAACGGACACTTATGTATGTTCTTATAATTTATGGGGTGTTTTTATAAGCATCATTTCTTTAGCCTTTATAAACACCCTACAGATTGGATATTATTAGCCCTATCTTATTAGGGCTATTAGCCCTATCTTATAGATGAGGAAACAGGCCCAGAGAAGTAAAGACTTTTGTTAGGGTCACAGAGCTAGTAAATCACAAAGGTCAGACTAAGTCCAGGCTTTTTGACACCATATTCAGTATTTGTTCTACTATCCTACAGCTGTATTTGGAGCATAAAGGATGTGTAAATTATATTTTGGTGGTTGGCAATAAAGAAAGTACTTGAAGTTTGCCTAGAGAGGGGGAAGGGAAGCTGGTGGAAATCACATCTAGACCATTGTTTGGTCATCAGGTTATACAGCTTCCCTGGGACTCACAGGGACCAAATAACAACAGACACGGCCACACAGAGATGGCCAACCATGAAGTGCTGACAAGAGCACCAGTTGCAGTAACAGCCACCTCGAGAGTTAGAGTCTTCTCACACACTTTGTCTAACCTTCTCAACAACCTGCAGTATGGGATGTTATACAGAATACCATGTGGGGGCTCAGGCAGACCAGGTAACCTAAGGGTGCATAAGTAGCAGGTAGAAAAATCTTGATTTAAACATAGGACCACTTGATGCTAAAGTGACTATCTTCCATTTTAACACCCCAGGTCCCTATGGTAGCCACCACTGTGGAAGTCACTAGTTCTGTGTCGGTATAAAAGTGACATTAGCTCCATGAAGGTAGATAGGAAGTAGGAGAGAAAGCATTTTAGCTGTTCAGATCTTCCTTCTGCCCTATTATCAGAGAGATAATTTTTTTACCTTGTCCTATAATAATAATTCTCAAATATTTTTCATCTTAGGACCTCTCCACACTCTTAAATTATATAGGACCCTAAAGAGCTTTTTGTCATGTGGGTTATATCTGTGTCTACGAATGCTTACCATATTTAAATTTAAGGGTAGTGCCTGTGGCTCAGTGAGCAGGGTGCCGGTCCCATATACCGAGGGTGTTGGGTTCAAACCCAGCCCCAGCCAAACTGCAACAAAAAAATACCAGGCATTGTGGTGGGCACCTGTAGTCCCAGCTACTTGGGAGGCTGAGGCAAGAGAATCACCTAAGCCCAAGAGTTGGAGGTTGTTGTGAGCTGTGATGCCTTGGGACTCTATTGAGGGTGACAAAGTGAGACTCTGTCTCTAAAAAAAAATTTTTTTTTTAACTGAGAAATTTCTTAAAAATAGCTCAGAAGTTGTGGATCACTCTTTTAATCCCTGCACTCTGAGAGGCCAAGGCAGAAAGATTGTTTAAGGCTAGCAGTTCCAAGGTTATAGTGAGTTGTAATTGGGCTACTGCACTCTAACTTAGGTGAGAGACCCAGACTTCATCTCTAAGAAAAAAAAAATGGCTATATGTTAATGTAAATACTATGTTTTATGAAAAATAACTATGTTTTCCAAAACAAAACTTAGAAGAGTGGCATTGTTTTGCATTTTTGTTCATTTCTTTAATGTCTGACTTTAAAGCAGCCAGATCCTTGTATCTGCTCCTGCATTCTGTCTGCTACAGCTTCACAGCTCTATAGGCTTTGGACAACACCAGTACCCTCATGAAAGAATGAGAGCAAAAAGATCAAATAACATTTAATATCATTAAAAAAAGACTCTCAAGGCTGGGCACCTGTCACTTAGCTGCTAGGGCATCAGCCACATACACCACAGCTGGTGGGTTTGAATCCAGTCCAGGCCTGCCAAACAAAAATGACAACTACAACCAAAAAAGGTGCATTGTGGCAGGCACCTGTAGTTCCAACTACTTGGGAGGCTGAGGCAAGAGAATCGCTTAAGCCCAAGAGTTTGAGGTTGCTGTGAGCTGTGATGCCATGGCACTCTACCTATAGTGCCAGCTTGAGACTCTTGTCTCAAAAAAAAAGAAAGAAAGAAAGAAAGAAAGAAAGAAAGAAAGAAAGAAAGAAAGAAAGAAAGAAAGAAAGAAAGAATAAGAAAAGAAAGAAAGAAAAATAAAAATAAAGACCCTCATGGAACTCCTGAAAGAGTCTTGAGTAAGTGCAGATCCCTGGTTTACATTCTGAGATTCTCTATAACCATTTCACCATGTGCTGCAGCAGTGAAATAACTGAGTCTTTGATTACAAAGGACATTATGGGTCATCTGGTCCAATCATCTGGTGAAGCAAAATCCCACCACAGCAGTCTAAGCTCCCCATTTTGCAAGGATAGGAACCACTCTAGGTTCGAAAAGGACTTAAAATGGAAAGAAAAACTTTCGTTATGTTGAGAAGAAATTTTTTCTCTGTGGTTTTCCTCTTTGGCCTTAACTCTGCATAGAATGAGTCCAGTTCCTCTTCAACACATTCGAAATATTTGAAAACAACTCTCTTGTCATCTCTTGCATGCTGTCATCTTCTCCAAGCTAAAGACCTCCTTTATATTTAAGAACTTGGGACACCTTTTGCTGCTCTGAGTGTGCTCTGGCCCAGATTTAGATCCTCTGACCAGGATCTTCAAAATCCAATTTGAGCTCATACAATATTGCCAATATTCTCTAAGACATTTACTCACCGCTTATTCTGTATTAAGTTTGGGTCAATGGTACAAGTGCTTAATATCCACAGGCAGGAAGAAGCATGTTCTTAAAGATCTCTCTCTCATTTCTGGGTGGACATGACCTTTGACACCTTGCTTCTTTTCCCGCACTTTGGTTAGCCTAGTTCAGGTCCTGCTTTTTTCACCTTCCCTTCACTTTTTTAACAAAGGCAGTGCTGGGCTGCACCTGTGGCTCAAAGGAATAGGGGCTCCAGCCCCATATACTGGGGGTGGCAGGGTCAAACCTGGCCCCAGCCAAAAACTGCAAAAAAAGAAAAAAAAAAAAAAAAAAAAAAGGAAGAAAGAAAGGCAGTGCTGTCTGTCAAGTACTTTAAAGTTTGCAAGCAAGATTACAAGTACCACCTTGCTTAATTAGTACAGAAATTCTGTGCACACACTGCACTGATACAAATAGCATAAGAAAAGCACAGAGAAAGCTTCCACGAACTCAATCTTATGGACTACCATTTTAATGCCTTATGCCTGGGATCCAGTAACCTGTTTTGCTAGCTGCCCAGCTTTCAGCATCTCCCTGTTCTAAAGCACTTTACATATTGATGCTAAAATCATACTCCTTCCTTGTTGAACATGCCACCATCTGGTGTCCATTTATAGCCTCCTATCACCCATGGGATAATGTACTTTCCTACAACCTTAGAGACTGATCTGCTCATCTGTCAAGACCTCTGTCTTGCTTTCTGCAACGTAGGGTAGCAGCGTTTAGTTAATTATGATGTTGTGATACATTTGTTGATACATACAGCATTCATTCATGCACGTTTTTATTTACTTATCAACTACTCTCTGCTTGGCACTGCATTGGATGCTAGAGAGGGATTTGGAGACTGAGCACCATGCTGGTAAGAACAGTCACCAGTTCTTGAAGGAAACGCTGAGAGCAGGACAGTCTCCTGGCTGGCCTCCAGATGGTTTGCAGCCTGGAGACAAGCCCTCCAGCAACTTGGTGCTCTAACAAGATAAGATTGGTCGCTGGTCAGTAAGCAGGTGTTGGACTTCAAACATTTGTGATGCATCAGGGTCGGAGTCTAGCCCATGGGAAAAGAGCAGATGGCGATCCTTCAGCACGTAGTCCTTGTATGTGGGGCCTCCCACACCTCTTGTATATCATTTCAATAAATAGCCATGGTGGAGATGGCGGCTGAGTAACAGCTTCCCTGCAACTGGGCATGGGGAATCTGGGGAGACAAGACTCCAGACATCTCTGGCCGGTGGATCTGCCTATGATCATCCCTTTGAGGATACAGGGAGCCTGCAAGGGACTTCTGGACCCCAGGAGGAAGACAAAAACAGTGGAAAAATGGCAAGTGGTTGCCTGTGTTCAATCAACCTAATCACGCTGGCAACCGTGAGTACAAGCAGCAGTGAGACTGCAAACCAGAAAGACCTTACCTGTGAACTTTTTTGGTGTTCTTGGACTTGGTGCTCAGTTGAGCTGCATTGGGGAGAGCTTGAGCAAAAGTGTGGAGAACTCTGGGCATTGTCTGGGGCCCCAAAATGAGCCACTGAGCTGAGCTAAGTGAAAGCCATTCTGTGGAAAAACTGCTCCGGCAAGCGTTGCCCTCAGGGTCCCAGAGCAAGGATCGGGCGGGACAAAGTAACCTAGTGACTGAGCAGCTAAAATGCGGGGACAGAACTGCCTCACAGCCCTAATCCTAAGGGGCAGAGTGAGACAGTTTTGGAACACTGGAGCCTTGGGCTGTTGCCTTGGGTAGAGTGCCCTGATGTCACAGCTCATAGTAACCTCAAACTCCTGGGCTAGGCACCGCCCAGACCCCCATAAGAGGTGTGCAGCGACCCCCGACCCGCGACCCACACCCACTGGGGCTCCACATTCCCTGACCAAGAACTGCGGGAGCCACGCAACCCTGTGCCCCCCCTCCTGTGTCCTTTCAGCCTCCACATTAGCTCATCCATCTGACCAGGGACTCTGGTAGCTGCGTGCCCTCTGGAGCCCTCCCTGCCTCTGCACAGAGCCCTTCTACTGGCCAGAGACTGCTAGAGCCTTGGGCTCCCTGTGCCAAAGTCACTGGGTGCCAGGCACAGAGAACTGTGCGCACTACCCCCAGCCCTGTTGCTGAATC
>CAUYPK010080900.1:0-13168 GCA_963574355.1 Loris lydekkerianus
TGTTGACCAGTGCTGGCTGCTGCTGACACAATTTTCAGTACATTTCATCGATTTCCTCACAATAGGACTCTGCTGTGATGGTTTGGCCTGGTTGCAGAAAGTTATAGTGAATCACACCAGCCGCTGACCACCATACAGTAACCAGGATCTTTTTTTGGTGGGGTTTCGCCTTTGGGAAGTGCCTGGGTGGCTCATCGGTGTCCAACCACTGTCCTGAATGTTTCCTATTGTCGTAGAGAATCCACTCTTCATCACATGTAATGATCTGATCCAAAAAAGGATCGTTTTGGTTGCGCAAAAGCAATGAAGAACAAACCTCGAAACGTGACAATTTCTGCTGATCGTTTAAATCGTGGGGCACCCACTTTTCGAGCTTTTTGACCTTTCTAATATGTTTTAAACCATCAAAAACCACATGGGAGCTGACACCCGGTTCTTCTGCCATCCCATGCACCATTTTTGATGGGTCAGTCTCCACCAGGGTCCTCAAATCCTCGTCCTGGATTACTCTAGATCGACCACTTCGGGGCTCATCTTCAAGGCTAACATTTTCAGAACAAAATTTCGCAAACCAACGTCGAACAGTGTGTTCATTAACACTGTAATTGCCAAATGCTTGGTTAATTTTTCGGTCTGTTTCGGCAGTGCTTTGGTTCAATTTGAATTCGTACAGAAAAATTGGCTGAAAATCACTTAATGACATCATATAGTAATAGGCTGAAAAGAATAAAAAAAATTAAAAGTAGAAAAAAATGAACAGCATCAATGTATAGAGTACAAAATTCTCCATTGATCAGTATAAACCAGGACACAGTAGAATAAATATTTATTGAGATATGGAGCTACAAAAACACATGACATTGAAACGGACAAAACTTTTGAAACAACCTAATTGCTTCATGTTTTTTTTTCTTGAAAAGATAATTTAACATGTTGGTTGCAGTGTTTGACACACTCAAACGTTTAAGCACTGAACATTTAAAGAGTTTGAGGGTGGCACCTATGGCTCAGTGAGTAGGACGCTGGCCCCATATACCAAGGGTGGTGGGTTCAAACCCAGCCCCAGCCAAACTGCAACAAAAAAACAGCCTGGGCATTGTAGCAGGCGCCGGTAGTTCCAGCTACTCGGGAGGCTGAAGCAAGAGTATTGCCTAAACCCAGGAGTTGGAGGTTGCTGTGAGCTGTGATATCATAGCACTCTACCGAGGGTGATAAAGTGAGACTCTGTCTCTAAAAAAAAAAAAAAAAAAAAAAAAAAAAAAATTTAAAGTTTGAAAGGGCAATAAAATAATTACAATCATTACATTGTGTTTAAGTGTTATGAAAATGGAATAGTCCCAAAGGATTTTACCATCATTTTTGATTGGTATATTTGTTTGCATAAAGCAAAGCCAAGTGTGTGTGGATACAGCTATTGTAAACCATGACAAGCTGCATCTACGTGCTATGAGCCTTTACTTCCTTCTAAGTTGAGTGCATTGGGAGGATGCAGGTGGAGGGGGTCAAATAGAGGGATGTTGTGCAAAAATGAATATTCTTAATTAGCTAACTTTGAGAGCCACCCTAGTGTGGTAGTTAGCACCACAGGCTCCAGAGCTAGAAAACCCATTTATGAAGTATGTGACCTTAGGCAAACTACTTTACCTTTTATGAGCCTATTATCTTATCTGGAAAAGAAAAGGAATAATAGGGTTTTTCCCATTGGATTATTATGATTAAATGAGTAAATGTAAAGGACTCACATCATTATTATTGGACGCAGAAAATGTACACTGTTTTGTGATGATTATTTAGTCAATATTAAGGCAATGGCGTTTTGAAGAGTACAAAGCATTATTTATTTGTCAAGTTATTAAAAATGCTGCTGGGTGACACCTGTGGTTCAGTGGGTAGGGCACTGGCTCCATATACCAAGGGTGACAAGTTCAAACCCAGCCCTGGCAAAACTGCAACAAAAAAAAATAGCTGGGCATCGTGGCAGGTGCCTGTAGTCCCAGCTACTGGAAGGCTGAGGCAAGAGAATTGCCTAAGCCCAGGAGTTGGAGGTTGCTGTGAACTGTGTGATGCCACTCTACTGAGGGCGATAAAGTGAGACTTTTTCTCTACAAATAAATAATAAAAATGCTGCTATGCTCTTCAGTTATATCTATATTTTTATTAATTCGACAAGTTGATTGTTGACCAACATGATGTCAAGAACTGTGCTAGATGTTCAGATTAAGAAGATAAACATCAGCTGGGCACAGTAGCGCACACCTGTAATTCTACCACTCTGGGAGGCAGAGGTGGGTGGATTGCTTGAGCTCAGAAGTTCGAGACCAGCCTGAGCAAGAGCAAAACTCCTGTCTCTATTAAAATTAGAAAAACTAATTTTTCTAATTAACTGGGTGTTGTGGCGGGCACCTATAGTCCCAGCTACTTGGGAGGCTGAGGCAAGAGGATTGCTTAAGCCCGAGAATTAGAGTTTGCCATAAGCTATGATGCCATGGCACTCTACCTAGGACACAGAGTGAGACTCTATCTCAAAAAAAAAAAAAAAAAAAGAAAAGAAAAAAGTGTTTATTGCAGCACAATTCACAATTTCAAAGATGGGGATCCACCCAGGTGCCCCTCAGTTCATGAGTGGATTAACAAATGTGGCATATGTATACTATGGAATACTATTTAGTGATGAAGAAAGATGAATTAAGACCTTTTGCAATGTTTGGGTGGAACTGGAGGTGGCAGGTTCAAACCCAGCCCTGGCCAAAAACTGAAAAAAACAAACAAAAAAAACACCACATATACTTGCTATTAAGTTATAACTAATAAAGCACACATGTGCCCACAGGGAAATAAAATTCAGTGAAATCAAGCAGAGGAGAAGGGAAAGGGAGGAATGAGTGGAAACCTACCTGACAGAGTACAGTGAACACCATCTGGACGATAGGCACACTTATAACCCTGACCGAAGCACAATAAAAACAATCCATGTAACCAAAAACATTGTGTCCCTATAATATTTTGAAATATTAAAAAAAGAAGATAAAGAACATAAATATATCCTTCAAAAGTGGAGAAAACAAAGAAGACAATAACTAAAAAAAAAGCCATTTCACTTCTCAAGGTGATGACTGACTAGTAAGAGAAACAGATATGTAAATATTGATTATAATGTGATAAATATGGTAATAGAAATATGATCTGAACGTTAGTGAAACAAGAACATAAGCATCTAATTCAGCGTGGGAGGTAGATAAGGGTGTCATGGAGGGCTACCTAAGGGAGGTGTGGCCTAAGCTGAGATATTGGAGGAGAAATAAGGGCTGTTCTGGGAAGAGTAATATGAATGTACATGTAAGTATAAAAGAATACGGCATTGGAGGCACCTGTGGCTCAAAGGAGTAGGGCACCGGCCCCATATGCCAGAGGCGGTGGATTCAAGCCCAGCCCCGGCCAAAAACTGCAAAAAAAAAAAAAAAAGAATATAGCATATTTGAGTCGTGGCCAGTTTGGGGAACTGTCAGTAGTTCAACATGCCTGAAATTTAGAGTGTATATAAGATTATTAGAAATGCCTCTGTCCCTTCTCATGCTCTTCCCTTTTTCTATTTTTTAATTATCTTTCACTTTTTAACATTTGCAAATGGTAGAGCTAGAAATCAAAGCCTTGTGTCTCCTATCTATGCTTCTTCTGCATAGGCTACTTTGAAGATTTTTTTAAACCCCCCCTCCCTTTTTGTAGTTTTTGGCTGAGGCTGGGTTTGAACCCACCACCTCCAGCATATGGGGCTGGTGCCCTACTCCTTTGAGCCACAGGTGCTGCCTGAATTTTTTATCCTTTTGATAATGTTGTCATTCTTTTACTGGGATTTTTGTAAGAGAGAGACTGACAGTTTGCCTACTTCACTAATTTTGATCATTGCATTTCGATTGTATAAGTCAATAGGACAAGTGCAAAGAAGGGAAGATGTATTCCATATTAAATATACATTTACTGAATGCAGTTGGACAGAACTGTTGTGTTAGGTATTACTGAAAATACAGATCAGGTTAGGTTGCATTTTCTGTCATTAAGAAGCTTACAATCTAATACAGGAAATGATGTAGGAAAAAAATCTAATACAAAACAGCTCATCTGACAGCTATTAAGCTTAGCACTTGGCTTGGTGCCCATAGCACAGTGGTTATAGCGCCAGCCATATATACAGGCTGGAGGGTTTGAACCCAGCCCTGGCCAGCTAAACAACAACAACAACGGCAACAAAAAAAAATAGATGCATGTTGTGGCAGGATGCCTGTAGTCCCAGCCACTTAGGAGGCTGAGGCAAGAGAATCGCTTAAGCTTAAGCAATCTCACAAGAGATTGCTGTGAGCTGTAATGCCATAGCACTCTACCGAGGGCAACATAGTGACACATTGTCTCAAAAAAAAAAAAAAAGGCTTAGCCCTCAAGTCTTTCTCTACTTTTTTATCTCATTATCAGCCCACTATGGAACCTTTTTAGCCCTTTTTTCCTATTCACTCCCCCCATAAACTTTAATACAACAGATATATTATGTGTGTTGTTACATACTATATGTGTATTTGTGCTTTATGCATAAAAAGTAAATATTTTCATACTCTCCAAAAACCAATTTTTGCCACTCGGGGATAATATTGCCCATGTTGAAAATATGTGCACCAAACTAGAGTTATCACTTTTGAAGTCTAACATTGGCAGTAAAATTCTAGTTTCAGAATTTTAGTAAATACCTAACTAAAGATTAAATATAA
The DNA here is from genome assembly GCA_963574355.1 of Loris lydekkerianus. Classification (NCBI taxonomy): domain Eukaryota; kingdom Metazoa; phylum Chordata; class Mammalia; order Primates; family Lorisidae; genus Loris; species Loris lydekkerianus. Next base: position 4,755 of record CAUYPK010080900.1, read on the forward strand.
TTTAGAAATTAAATTTCCTGAATTCAGATAAAACTCGCAGCACCATCAGCATCAAATCAAAAAATAAAATAACAGTATATATACATACTTGTGTGGCTGAGCTCAGGGTTGTCACCTTGTACAACTCCAGGTGGGTATATCCATAATATAGTCTTTGTGATGGGAAGGGAAGGAGAGAATGAAAGATAATTTGAGGCTATAACCATGATGCTATTGAAAGAGAAAATAAAGTTTATAGATTATTTCAACTTCAGCCCACTCTAATCATCTTAGTCTTTTCCTGACATTCTTATCCTGTTCAGAATTATGTGTTTGTCCTACATAATATATAATTAATTCTCTTTGAATGCTTAATTCACCGACATATTAATTTTTATATGGGCCAGAAATGTGTACCAACCAGAATACTTCCAATGTATACACATTTCTTTTATTATTGAATATAAAACTAAGAATATGAATGCTGTGCTAATTTTTACTCCATAAAGACATTGCATATAGGGCAATGCCTGTGGCTCAAAGGAGTAGGGCGCTGGCCCCATATGCCGGAGGTGGTGGGTTCAAACCCAGCCCTGGCCAAAACTGCAAAAAAAAAAAAAAAAAAAAAAAAAAAAAATACATTGCATATAAATCTGTGTTACCAAAGCTTAATGCCCACTCTAGGAAAAAAAGGAATTCTCCTGGCCTATATGCCAAGGTACTTTAGGAGGTATTCAGCCAACAGAAAACCTGTGAGGAACTGAATTCCTTCCAAGGAACCAAGGCCTTGGTTTAACATCATATGAGGAGCTACATCTTGCCAATAGCTACTTGCACAAGCTTTGAAGTGAATCTTCCTGCAGTCAGACATTCAGATGAGATTGCACCTTGGCTGACCCCTCGTTTGCATCCTTATGAGAGACCCTGAGACAGGGAACTCATCCAAGCAACACCCAGATTCTGACCCACAGATACTCTGACTTTAATTGAATTCTCCTTCACTCCAACCAAAATATTTCCTTTTCAAATGGTCAGCTCTTCAATAGATACCAAAATAATTGGATAGAGTCCACCAACTACACACTATTGCAGAACTTAACACTTCTTCACAGCATTCATCAAACTTGTGCTTGTATGTCTTCTCCCAAATTTGGTAAGTTATATAAGGACAGAGACTATTTATGTTGTGTTTGTTATTATAAACTACATATACAGACTGGGTATGGTGGCTCAGGCCTGTAATCCCTGCACTCTGGGAGGCTAAGGCAGGCAGATTGCCTGAGCTCACGAGTTCGAGACCACCTGAGCCAGAGCAAGACCCCTGTCTCTAAAAATAGCCGGGCAATGTGGCGGACACCTGTAGTCTGAGAAGACTGAGGCAAGAGAATCGCTTGAGCCCAAGAGTATGAGACAGCTTTGAGCTATGAGGCCAGGGCACTCTACCTGTGACAAAGTGAAACTGTCTAAAAAAAAAAAAGTTAAATCTCCCCTTCACTGCTGACTCCTCCAAGAAGGAAGAGACAAATCATGAAGTGTCAAAATAATTATAATGAGAGGGAGAACATTCTCCAAAAAACAAAAAAGATAACATACAAATACACATTGACTTTTGTAAAGAGATCAAATACTTGGAGAGAGATTGAATGACCTGCTTTCAGTTTGTGTAAATATGCCCATTTGCAAAAGGGATTTTACTCGTTCATCCTCATCCACCTTTTCTTTCTCTGACCTTGCTGATGATCCTCCCAAAAGATTTCAGCTTAAAGAGATAGAGTTTTAGCACAGGGCGGCGCCTGTGCCTCAGAGGAGTAGGGCACCAGTCCCATATACTGGAGGTGGCAGGTTCAAACCCGGGCCCAGCCAAAAACTGCAAAAAAATAAAATAAAAAATAAAAAAAAGAGTTTTAGCACAGGAGCCATTAAAATCCCTAATTCAGCCTTAGTTCTTAAAGATAAAAGGAACTAGTCTTGATAAACATAGGGAAACATGAACTCAAGGAAGAAATAGGAAAAAAAAAAAGTGCAAGTACTATAGCTCATGTCTGTAATCCTAGCACTCAGGAAGTTTGAGGTTGGAGCCAGGAGTTCAAGACCAGCCTAAGCAAGAGTAACACCCTGTCTCTCCAAAATAAATAAATAAAACAGAAAATTAGCTGGGCATGGTGGCACATGTCTGTAGTTCCACCTACTCAGGAGGCTGAGATAGGAAGCTCATTTGAGCCAGGGAATTTGAGGTGGTTGTGAGTTCTGATGATGCAATTCCACTCTAGCCCAGGCAACAGAGAGAGATCCCATGTCAAAAAAAGCCAAAACAAAGCAAACAAAAAATAAAGAGGATAATAAATAAAAAAGAAAAATAAATAGGAGCAGAATCAGAGAAGAAAAATGTGTTAATGGAACAGAGTGCTTTTCCAAAGGTCAACATGTAATAATTAGTTGTTATAGTTGTGAAAACTATGTTATAATCAAAATAAAAAACACCAATTTGCCATACTGAACAAAACCACAATAATTTTCCAACTTTGAGCAACTTCTGCCCAGGGATGAGAGTTGATATTTTCTAAAAGTTTTATGCTACCCAAACACATTTTGCTTTATAGAAATAGAACACACATACAATACATGTGTACCTGTGTTTCATCACTGTTAGTCTATAAACTAATGCTAGAATAAATATGAAAATATAGGAGTGAAGGGTGGGTGAAATGCTATAACTTTTTTATAACAAGAGATTTAATTTTGGGCAGCACCTGTGGCTCAGTGAGTAGGGCGCCAGCCCCATATACCGAGGGTGGCAGGTTCAAACCCAGCCCCGGCCAAACTGCAACCAAAAAATAGCCGGGCGTTGTGTCGGGCACCTGCAGTCCCAGCTGCTCGGGAGGCTGAGGCAGGAGAATCGCATAAGCCCAAGAGCTGGAGGTTGCTGTGAGTCCTGTGATGTCATGGCACTCTACCGAGGGCAGTAAAGTGAGATTCTGTCTCTACAAAAAAAAAAAAAAAGAGAGATTTAATTTAAAAAATTTTATTTATATAGCCTGCCACAAGGCTTGGCTATATAAATAAAATTTTAAAATGATAACATGATGTGCAGGAATGTGCACAAAGAATTTAGGTTTGTGTGTGGAGGGAGGGGAGAAAGAAAAGGTCATGACATGGAGAGGGGAAAGTATGAGTCAATAAACCAACTATGACTGAGTTAGTTAAGGCAAGATAACCAGAAGGAAACTGGTTCATAGGAGAGTTTTTATTTTTTCTGAGACAGAGTCTAACTCTGTTGCCCTGGATAGCGTGCTGTGATGTTATAGTCCACAACAACCTCAAACTCTTGGGCTCAAGAGACCCTCTTGCCTCAGCCTCCTGAGTAGCTGGGACTACAGGTACCTGCCACCAGGCCCAGATGATTTTTCTATTTTTTTGGTATAGATGGGGTCTTGCTCTTGCTCAGGCTATTCTCGAACTCCCGAGCTCAAGCAATTCACCAGCCTCAGCCTTAAAAAGTGCTAGGATTATAGGCATTAGCCACCATGCCCGGCCCATAGGAGAATTTTAAATAAAGAATGGACCGAAATCTCTGTAGCTTTTGGGATACAGTGCAATTGTGGGATATGGGAAAATTGTGGGCCTTCAAGTCTTAGCGGGAATAGGCTTTAAAGACTATGTTCCCTGCACCAAAGCTAAAGAGAGGTATAGCTTTATATACTTGTTTGCCTAGGGCACGAAGAAAAGAGCTGAAGTCTAAAGAGCAGATAGAAACAGAAGGGATTAAGAAGAAATATCAGGCTTCTTTTGGGAAGCTCAGGCAAAACAGAGACTGGCAGATATCCAAAAGGAATGAGGACAAGACATTGGACAGTAAGTGTAAAGAGCCAGGACACACTCTAAGGGGCATCTTACTATAACCATTCGTTCTTTTTTTAAGAAAAGCTAATTCGTTGCACTCTTAAAAAGCTGGCCCAGGTATGCTGTCTGATGTGATTTATATGTACAGAACACCCTACCAGGCAGTTAAAGGACAGACAGTTTGGTCCTAGTGTGAGAGCCAGTTTCTGGTGGTAGATGCAGGCATCCCCATTAAACACGGGTAATACAAAGAGATTTTCCCCACGTGTTTATAGCATTGTGTCACTAGTTTTTCCAGCTGTATTGTTCAAAGTTACTGAAACAGCGAGAGCCCTCCTAAGAGTTCTAAGCATCCCGTCTCAGACTTTTCTACTGAGATGACAGCGCTCTCTCTTAAGTAGCCAGAAGTATGTATTGCAAATTAGAATCTTTATAATAAACTCTTGATTTCTCAGAATGCTGAAACAAACAGAATTGACTAGATTTAGAGCTGGAAGGGACTTTGGAAGTCCTTAGTTTAATATAGGCAGAAAATGGGCTCCCACTGGGTTAAGTGACTTACTTGTCATCCAATTGATCAAAATAGCAGAGCTGGCACTAGAATTTCAGTCACTTAATTTTCAGCTCAATAATGCTCTTTCCACTGTCACAGGTGATTAAAATTGTATGTTTAAACTGCTCATTTAGAAAATTCAGTTCAGGAGTCCCAAAATAATTGCTCAGAAGTGGTGCTGGATTGACTATAAAAAATTATTAGTAGTGCTTCCTGGAGATACTATCTTGGGTTTCATCTCCAGAGATTCCGATTAAGCATGGTCATGTCATGGAATCTGTATTGTTAAAAATTACCCAGTTAATTCTGTTGATCAGTCAGGCCTAAGAAGCATTCTCCAGGCCAGTGTTATCAGATGTACCAGAACCGTCAATAACATTAGCTTAGCTTCTTGCTTGAATACCTCCAATATAAAATCTGTTATATAAATAAGTACCTGAGAGCATAATAACTCAGCAGAGAAGGATGAGGATGGGGTTTAGCTTTTATTATAAACTTTAGAAAACTCTACTCAAGTTTAGGCAGAAAAATAGGATTTCTCCATTTCTCAATAATCAGTTGGGCACAGATGTCAGTTTTCACATAATTTTGGGGCTTTATTAAAGGAAACATGGAAACAGGCAGAATATTTGTCGAATTCAATGGTAGAACCCAGGAAGCTGGATATTTTTCCATAAATTAAGACTCCATGTCCTGAATCAGCTGAGCTCATGCTGCTTAGCACTTGTAATTAAGGTTTTGCTATCAAATAGTATCAGTGTATACATTATTCTGAGTCTAGCTGTAGAGAACAAGTAGAAAAGTTATTATAAAAGCTGTTGTACTGCTACAATTTAGTTAATTTCAGAATTCATGAACCTTTTCTCATTCCTAAAGAACTTTGTTCGGCTATCTCCCCACAACCCCCCATAAACTCTATATGATCCTCTGAAGCTCACCTAATCCCTAGGCCTGGTCGCTTTATTCTAACTAATGCAACATGGCACTCCTATTTCCAGGTCAATGTTAGTTCTTTGTTCAGAACTGGGCTGAAGGCAATCAGCACATAGCATTGTCATGGTGACTGCTTTTGTTCTGGGAGAGAACCTAAGTTGACCAATCACATTGAAGGGAAAGAATTAGATTCCACAGTAGGTGAGAGGTTTCCTTTTTCTCCCCACCTATAAGTGAATGAGGATACATGCTACCACTCCTGCTACTGGAAGCCATGGTGTGACAAAGAAGGAAGACACTTGAGTATGAACCCAACAGATGGAGGAGGGCAGAGCTGGGAGAATAGCATAGAAATGTAGCCAGAGACTGGCTATAGACACTCCAACCACTGGGCTTTGTTTTATGAGATACTGAAATTCCATATTGTTTTAGAATATGTGAGTTAGGCATCATTATATATAGCTAAAAATATCCTAACTATCCATGCATAAAATATGTTGTGAAGGTGCCAGGGGAGGGGAAGTAGGGAGTATATGGGGAATTTCTGTCCTCTTAATTTTGCTATAAACCTAAAACCGCTCTTAAAAAAAAAAAAAAAAAATTTAAGTCTTTGAAAATAGGTCAGGTGCAGTGGCTCATTCCTGTAATCCCGGAGCTTTGGGAGGCCAAGGTGGGAGAATGGCTTCAGGCAAGGAGTTCAAGACCAGCCTGAGCAACCTAGTGAGACCCTGTCTCTAAAAACAAACAAACATGCTGAGCATGGTGGCTCACACCTGTAATCCCAGCACTCTGGGAGGCTGAGGTGGATGGATCACCTGAGCTCAGGAGTTCGAGACCAGCTTGAGCAAGAGTCAGACCCCGTCTCTAAAACTAGCCAGGCCAATATTGCAGCAGGTACCTGTAGTCTCAGCTACTTGGGAAGCTGAGGGAAGATGATCACTTGTGCCCAAGTGTTTGAGGTTGCTGTGAGCTAAGATGCCATAGCACTCTATCCAGAGTGAACAAGTGAGACTCTGTCAAAAAACAAACAAACAGACAAGAACAAAAAAACACCACTAGCCACGCACCCTGGTAACACACTTGTAACATTTGTAGTGTTAGCTACACTTGAGGCAGAGGCAGGAGAACCAGTTGAGCACAGAGTTCAAGGCTGCAGTGAGTTGTGATCATACCATTGTACTTCAGCATGTACAACAGCCTGATCTCCAAAAATAATAAAATAACATTACTATAATGTGACCTGTTCTATTTATTTATTTTATTTATTTTTTTGAGACAGAGCCTCAAGCTGTCACCCTGGGTATTGCAATAGCATCACAGCTCACAGCAACCTCCAACTCCTGGGCTCAAGAGAGTCTCCTGTCTCTGCCTCCCAAGTAGCTGGGACCACAGGCGCCCGCCACAACGCCTGGCTATTTTTTGGTTGCAGCCATCATTGTTGTTTGGCGGGCCCTGGCTGGATTCGAATCTGCCAGCTCAGGTGTTTGTGGCTGGCGCTTTAGCCGCTTAAGCCACAGGCACCGAGCCTATTTATTTATTTTTTAATTGAAACAGAGTCTCACTTTGTGCCCCTGGGTGGGGTGCCGTCGCATCATAGCTCACAGCAACCTCCAACTCTTGGACTTAAGCGATTCTCTTGCCTCAGCCCCCCAAGTAGCTGGGACTACAGGCATCTACCAGAACTCCTGGCTTTTTTTTTTTGTAGAGATGGGGTCTCACTCTGGCTCAGGCTAGTCTCCAACTTCTGAGCTCAGGACAATCCACCGGCCATGGCCTCCCAAAGTGCTAGGATTACAGGCATGAGCCACCATGCCCGGCCATGTGACCTGTTCTAAATCTTCACACCATTTGAAAATTTTATTTGTTAACCCAATCAATGAATATTTGACCTAGAGCAGAGGTGTCCAAACGTTTTTCTTTTCTGTTGTATATTGGAAGAATAAGAGTTGTCATGGACCATACAGTAAATACACAAATACTATTGAAGGCTGATTAGCGGAAAAAAAAAAAAAAAGTCTGTGCATACTTTTCATGATATCTGACACTGCAGATAAGCAAGAAAACACCTCACAATATCAGGATGCAGCCTATGGGCCACAGGTTGGACACCCTTGACCTAGAGTCTCAGAGTCTCTCTCTTTATTGCCAATAGTTCCTTTATATGGCTGTTGTCCTACCTATGCAATCTGTAAACTCTTATTGAGGGACAGGCTGAGAAAGGGTTTCTGACTGCATTCAGAAGTTAAGGCATGACCTTTACTTAACAGGTAAAGAGTCAGCACGAAAGATTTATTTATTTATTAAGCATATGCAAAGACTAAAAGGTGAAGCCACTGAGATACAGGCGAAACTAGGGAACCATAATGTCAAGGATGCAGGAGAAATTAATCAGCTATTCAAGTGCCGCTGGAAGCCCTCTTGGAATTTAAAATGCAAGTGAGTAGGCAAGATATTCAGCCGCTATAAAACAAAATTGCATGTAATAAATGTGATGTGAATTCAAAGGCTATGAATTTTAGCTCCTTCCTACTCAAACTGTAGTCTTAAGTGTTTTATAGTTTTACTTATTACATTTAGGTCTATGACCCATTTTAAGTAAATTCTTTTTGTATGGTGTAAATGTGGGGCTCTATTTCTGAACTATCAACTCTGTTCCATTTTGTTGCTATATGTGCCTGTACCACACTGTTTTGATTTTTTTTTTATATAAAAGAATATTTTAATTCTTCTCTTTAGAAAGTGTAAAGACTATACATGATTTAGAAATATATAATTTGGAAATAAGACTATAGCAAGGTTGAATCGTCCATTCTGCTCTTTCTCTTTTGCCTGGTCACTCAGAAATATAATGTTATCAGCTATGATCGTTGTTGCTTGTCGTCTCACATTATTTTTATCTGTGTATTCTCCATAGTCTACTTTCCCTTCAACATAAATTCGAGACCCCTTTTTCACATACTGATACGCCACATCTCTGAGGCCTGGCCGGAATACTGATATTCTGTGCCTTGTTGTCTTTTGACTGACATCACCCATTTGGTATACTTCACTGTCCCCTGATCGCCACATCTCATTTGTTGCTAGAGAAAATATTGTGACTGGATTTTTC
>CAUYPK010080901.1:0-33013 GCA_963574355.1 Loris lydekkerianus
CATGGGATCCTGTGCTATGTCTGACCCATTGATCCTTTGGGGAGTTTATGTACTCTGACTATTCATATTGCCAGAGTTTTTCTGTTGATTTCACCTCATGATTGTTTTTCACCATTGCCTCTGCCCGTCCTCAGAGTTGGGAGGTGTTTCTCCAAGAGTAGACCCCAGGGGGATCACTCTGTTGTTGCTGGATCTTTGTAGGGAGTGACCCTGTGTAGTTCTTCTGGGGATGCCCCAGCCAGGGAGTTCTGGTTGTGGAAGTAGCTCTGGAGTGTGATACACCCGGATCCAGCAACAGGGCAAGAGGTGGTGCGCACAGTTCTGGGAGTGCCTGGCAACCAGTGACTTTGGCACAGAGACCCCAAGGCTCCAGCATTCTCTGGCCATGGGAAGAGCTCTGCGCAGAGGCAGGGAGGGCTCTGGAGAGCACACAGCTAACAGAGTCCCTGGCCAGATGAGTGGGCCGGTGTGGAGGCATGGAGGGTACAGGAGGGTGAACTCAGGTTTGCGCAGCTCCTGAAGTTCCTGGTCAGGGCACGCAGAGGCCCAGCAGGCACGGCTCACATGTCAGCTGTCATGGTGCAGCTCTTATGGAGGTCTGGGTGGCGCCAAGCCCAGGAGTTTGAGGTTGCTATGAGCTGTGACACCACAGCACTTTACCTAGGGCAATAGCCCGAGGCTCCAGTGTGCCAAAACCAGTCTCACTCTGCCCCTGAGGGTTAAGGTTATAAGGCAGCTCAGTCCCTGCCTTTAGACTGCCCAGTCACTAGGATACTAGCTCCCGCCCAATCCTTGCTGTATGACCCTGAGGGCAGAGCTTGCCGGGGCAGTTCTCTCACAATGGCTCCCTGCAGCCCACAGCTGAACACTATTAGCTCCATCCGGCTCAGCGGCTCAGTCTCAGGCCCTAGACAATGCCCAAAGTTCTCTGCACTTCTGCTCAAGGTCTCCCCAAGGCAGTTCAACTGAATTCCAAGTACAAAAACACCAAAACAGTTCATAGGTAAGGCCTTTCTGGTTTGCAGTCTCACAGCTGCTTATACTTACAGCTGTCGCCAGGATTAGGTCGATCAGACACACGCAACCACTTGCCAGTTTTCCACTGTTTTTGTCCTCCTCTTGGGTTCCAGAAGTCCCTTGCTGACTCCTTGTATCCCAAAAGGGATGATTATAGGCAGATCCCATCAGCCAGAGATGCCTGGAGTCTTATCTCCCCAGACTCACCGTGCCCTGTTGCAGGGAGGCTGTTACTTGGCCACTATCTTGGATTGTTCCCCCAGAACTTTCTTAAGACCAGAACACCACCCACACCATGTGGAAAACAGAAAGATCTCAGGAATTCCTGAGCAATTCAAGAGGAGAGAGATCCCTAAGCAGGGCACAAATCAGCCATGTTGGAGTTCAGGTTGGCATTTTTCCAAGTTACAATACCAACAATATCTGTCCCCTAGAGTTTGGAAAGCACTTCAAATTAGTTATATCCAAGGAGAAACAGCACACTTTCCTATCCCATGAGTGGATTAAGAAAGCCCTTCTTTTTTTTTCTACTTTAGCTGTCCTCCCAGCCTGAAATTCTGCTCTGTTTCGACCCCTGGCTAGATGCCATCCCCAGTAGCCCCTTAAGGTTCTGCCTGCCTTGAGCCTACAGCATTTTAGAATCTCTGACATTAAGCCAGACTCCAGAACACACACCTTTCTACCAGTGGAGGGAAGGGAACCCACAGTACTGAACCCTGTACTGGGCCTAAGCCCATGTTTCCTGCTCAATTCAATCAGCAACCCAGCAAGGGGTGAAAAACTAGTGTGCAGATGGCTGGTTAAGAGCGACAACCAAAATCACATAGTTCAAGCAGCCCAAGGGGTGAATGTAAGGCCAACAGCTCCAAAACTCTGTCTATATTTCTAACCAAATAACACTAATAAAAGGTCCATTTTTATACATAATATCATTTGTCAAGTCACACTAGCTCATCTCTAAATCTCTGGGCAACTAGATGTTATTGAACTGTACACTCCTACCAGTTCACAGTTGAAAAATGATGAAATGAATTTCTGTGTCTGATATAGTCAGAGCTGCTCAGAAGCCAGAGCTCTGGCTGAATAAGTAACTAAATTCTCTGTTGAACTGAATAACTAACTGTATTCAAGTGATACTAAAGAGGATAATTCCCTTTTTTTCTGACTTGGAGAATTTAATTCGGGTGTTTTATCAAAAACTGCTGCTCCCCGATAGATTAATGGCCCACTCTATCTTTCATATTAAATTAATTGAGTGCAGAATGGCTTTGTCGGATTTGAATGACAGGCTCTAGAGTTTAGCTCATCATTCTTTAAGAATGGAACTAAAATCATAAGGCCAGAATTATTGCATCTTTTCTGGTTTTTGGAGGTGTTTCCCTTTTCAGTTGCCACACAGTACATTGATTAGCAATCAGGCAGCTCCTGGCCAGATGATTTCCATTCTCCATCCTGGTAACACACCAGCCCAGCTCGTAACTTTCCATCACATTGTGTAGCTACAAAATGAAAAGCACTTTGTAGGTGCTTTTCTTTTACAACTTAGAAAGCACTTTTGTTTCCTCTCTCATTTCATCCTCCCAACAAGGCTCACTTAGCTCAACAAGATTAACCCCATTTTACAAATGAGGACACTAAGCAACTAAGGAAGAACTTGCTCCATGTCACCTAGTAAGCAACAGAACCAGGACAGGATGCCTAGGACAGGACTCCCAGTCGAGGGCTCTTTTCCCCACACTGCATAGCCTCAAGTGACTTCACTTTGTGATTGTTCACTGTTTTTCTCATTGACAGTATAAACCTTCACCCAGCCACCTGCCTCTTCTTCTATTCTGAATTTAAATGAATGAATGAATTCTTCTTTAGCTTTTCCCCATCTTACCTTCACAGCCTCCTTTTTCATCACGGGAGCCCCATGCTGCATCACACGTGTGCCCTGACCTACACAAACAATGACCTTGCTTTGCTTAATGCTGTTCCCTCTACTACAATGCCCTTCCCCACCTTCCCAAACGCTGTTTCCTCCACAAGGCCTTTTGCTAATGCACACATTTTCCCAAAGGGATTTACTCCCTCTGCCTGTACTTTATACAAACCTCTATCAGAACCCTTGTTGGACTCTAACTGTGAGAGCCTCTTCTTCCAGACTATGAGATTTTTGAGGACAGAAAATATGTCTAACACAATGGTTGGCATATAGTAGGTGCTCAATCAACATACAGTTGGCCCTTGGTATCCTGGAGGATTAGTTCTAGGAAACTCCTCCCCCACCTTCCCACAGATACCACGATGCTCAGGTTCCCTCCATAAAATCTGTAGTATACACATATTTTCATTATCCTCTCACAGGGTAGGGCCTAACGCAGCCACACACAACCCCTTTTCCCCTCCTTCTTCCCCTCTCCTCCTAAAACAAAGAAGCAAAGGATCCGGCTAGCCCCACCCCAGAGAAGTGCTGAAAGACTGTAAGCTGACCAGGCAACCTGTGCAATGTGTCCACCCACCATGGTCCCATATAAAAGCGGTCTCTAACTGCCCACGAGTGCAAATGCCATCTTCCCCCTGCTCAGGCGGGTCACCCTCCCCTTTCAATAAACCTGACCTGACCATTTATCTCCTCTGCAGCCTCATTTCTGGGAAACACCATTTACACCTTTCATCAAATACATTAAATCATCTCTAGATTACTTATGATACCTTATACAATATAAATGCTGTGTGAATAGTTATTATACTGCATTGTTTTTATTTCTATTATTATTTATTGTTGTGCTGCTATTTTTTAAAAACATTTTCTATCCATGGTTGAATCTGAGATATAAAACTCAAGGATACAGAGGGCCAAGTGTATTCTGTTGTCCCCAGTGGCCCTGATGGTGAGATTTTCCCCCAGCTGCAAGAGGAAAGGTTGCAGAGGAATGTTATACAGCTAAAAACAGTAAAAAGCTTTCTCTCACAATACCACCAAGTCTGAACTTCAGTACAGATAGAGCCTCCACCTACCTGGATTCTGCTGCTGCAAACAAATGTGTTATCAGCTGACATCTGCTTTGTGTTTCTGTAACCCAGCCGCCACTCGGCGGTCCATGGTGCTCAGCCGAGTGTTTGAGAGACTCCACAGGAAGGGCTCCCTGAGTACTCATTGCCTCTGTGTGAAACTTCCTGTGCATGGACCCTGGAGGCCCTGTGAGGCTTATGGCTAAAGACATCCCTCCTAAATCCTGTCCATAGAGGACACCTAACCCACGGGCCAGAACACTAAGCCAGGAGGAAGGGAAAAGCTTCTTGAGCTCCATCCCCCAACCTGCCTTCTGAGTCTCAGGTTCATTATCAGTAGCCTGGAAATACCAGAACTCAGTCTGCTTTGAGGTTGTTTCAGCTTATGAGTGATGAACGTTCAGAGGCTCTGTGAATGCTCATGTCTTAGGGCATTCAGATGCATTTAGTGAGGACACAATCTGGGGCATATTTAGCAATTCTTCAAACAACTCCAACCCTGATGTAAATGAGCATGAAACTGTAATAGGGCCCCTGCCCAGCAGTGACCAGTGAGCAGGTGCAACCTTCTCCTCTCCTGTGCATCTGCCCCTGAGGCATCATCTCAGAGCCTTCTCCTGGAAGAAAAATGAGCTTTGAGCACAATGTTTGCATTTGTAATTTTGACTCTAAAAGGAAGAGGTGACTGTACAGCAAGACCCAGGTGCCACAGCTGAAAGTGACCAGCAGAGGAAAGAGGACACGGTCCTGAAAGTGGACCCCCCTACATTTTCCTCCCCAGCTCCACAGGCTCACCAATACCCAAGTAATAAGGAATGGAGACTTAAAAGCAAAATCCCATTGTGATTTTAAACTGCCTGCACACACATATTCCACAGTGCAATTCCAGCTCTTGTTCCAAATAGAAGGTTCTTCTCAGCCAATCATTTTGCTGTCTCCCAGAAACCACTGGCAAGTACTACTCCCCTCATATGCTGATAGGGAGAAATCAGAAGGACTGGATGGACTCACCACTCTGATGCTCCAGGAGGAGAGGCCAGGGGAGTCTACCTGCTGCTTACACTACGGGGGTGGGCCCAACATTCAGTTCTATCTGCATGACACATGTTTTGGGTTCCCACTAATTCAAAGAGCCTAGTGGAGAGGCCACTCAGGCAAGAAAGGAGTTTTCCCTAAGAGGAGAAAATCTCAAGATAAGAGCAGCCACTGGGCCAGAGAGCTAGGGTTCAAAATACATTACATGGAACCCAACCCCCAACCTGTTTTGCAGAAAGGTCCCTAAAGCCACAGGAAATGAAGAGGCTAGAAGGGGCCCAGGGGACTAAGGGACCCCACCTGCTCTTCAGCACAAACACATGAGAAAATAGCCGCCTGAAGAGGATTTGGAGAACAAAGACAGCGTAGTTTTAAAGCTCTTTTGTGAAACCAACAGTAAGTCCCTAGGAAAGGGAGATGAAAGGCCTGGTTGAGAGATGAGGTTTGCACTATACTGGCACTCATTCCCTGAGCCCTGCACATGGCATAATCTCTGCTCTGGGCCTGAGCACCAAGCCCTCTCACTGCCTTGGCCCCAAGGGCCCCACAACATCTAAGCAAGGTCATCAATGGGAAGAAGTAAGAGGAACACTGGTACTTGATTATATACTCAGTTACATAGAATAGAAAATACATCTAATACAAAATTAAATACTTCTCAACAGCCTGGTTATGTTTCCAAATCTGTCCCAGAAGTTCTGGGTATTTCAGGACTCGCACCAGCTTAATATTAATTAAATATCAGTTTAAAAGAATATAAGTGGAAAAAGTGACTAAAAATCCTCTCCTCTATAAAAGCAAGAAAAAGACTGACAAATTGTCAGAATCAACTTTCTCAGATTGTTAGACATTAACTAAAGTCTTGCAGGAATTCAGGGAGCACTTATTTAAGGAAAAAATAGCTCATCAAAAAACTTCCCCCAAAAAACCCCAGGACTAAATGGCACACTGGTAAATTCTACTAAATGTTTAAAGATGAATTAATTCCAGTTTTTTACAAGGAAATAGAAGGGGAGTGAATACTTTTCCAACTCATTCTCTGAAGCCAATATTACCTTAATATCACAGTCAGATGATAACATTACAAGAAAACTACAGACCAATATCCCTTGTGAACACAAATACAAAATACTAACAAATAGAATCTATCAGCATATGAGAATGATTATAAACTATGAGCAAATGGGTTTTATCTCAGGAATGCAAGATTGATTCAACATGTGAAACTCCACCACAGAATACATCATGTTAATAAAGAGAAAAAGCACACACTTATCTCAACAGATGCAGAGAAAGCATTTGCCAAAATCCAACATCCTTTCATCCAAAAAAACACTCAATCTAAAAAAAGCATGGCACTTCCTCAACACAAGGTTATCCATTAAAACCCAAAGCTAACATCATATTTAATGGTAAAAGCTTACCTGTAAGATCAGAAACTAGACAAAGATGCCTGCTTTTACCAGTTCTATTCAACATAACATTGGAAGTTTTAGCCAGAGTAATTAGACAAGAAAAAGAAATAAAAGCTATCCAGAATGTAAAGGTAAAAGTAAAGCTATCTCTATTTGCACATGAAATTATCTTGCATGCAGAAAATCATAAGGAATCCACAAAAAAAAAAAGAAAAAGAAAGAAAAAAAATCTATTCCATCCAATACACAACTTTGGCAAGGTTGCAGAATGCAAGAACAATAGACAAAAGTCAATTGCATTTTTATACACTAGCAATAAACTATCCAAAAATGAAACTAAGAAAACAATTCTATTTACAATAGCATCAAAAAGAACAAATAAGTAAGAATAAAGCTAGTTAAATAAGTAAGAATAAAGTGGTGCCTGTAGCTCAGTGGGTAGGGCACCAGCCACATACACCAAGGCTGGCGGGTTTCAATCTGTCCCAGGCCAGCTAAAACAACAATGACAACAGCAACAACAACAACAAAAAAATATCCAGGGGTTGTGGTGGGCTCCTGTTGTCCCAGCTACTTGGAAGACTGAGGCAAGAGAATCACTTCAGCCCAAGAGTTTGAGGTTGCTGTGAGCTATGACGCCACGGCACTGTACTCAGGGTGACAGTTTGAGACTCTGCCTCAAGAAAAAAAAGAATAAACAAGTGCAAGACTTCTACACTAAAATCTATAAAATATTGAAATAGATTTTAAAAGACTTAGATAAATGAAAAGACATTTTGTGATCATGGATTAGAGCACAAAATATTGTTATGATGGCAATATTCTCCAAATTGAGGTACAGATTCAGCGCAATCACTATCAAAGTCCCAGCTGGCTTCATTTCAAAAATTCATAAGCTGATACTAAAATGCATATCGGAATACAAAGGACTCAGAAGAACCAAAATAATCCTAAAAAAGAACAACTATGGAGGTCTCATACTGCCCAATTTCAAAACACAATATAAAGCTACAGTAATCAAGATTGCGTGGTACTAGCATAAGAACAGACAAATAAATCAATGGGATAGAATTGAGACTGCAAAAAAAGACATTTATATTTTTGTTCACTTTATCTTCAGAAATGGTGCCAAGACCATGCAGTAGAAAAAAAAACACAGTCTTTTAAGAAAATGGCACTTGGACAACTAAAGGCCACATATTAAAAAAAAAAAAAAATTAAATAAGAAACCTACCTCACAAAAAATTAACTCAAAATAGAACAAAGATCTAAATTTAAGGGCGAGGCTATAGCTCAGCTGCTAGGGTGCCAGCCACATACACTGGAGCTGGTGGGTTCAAACCCAGCCCAGGCCTGCCAAAACAATGACAACTGCAACCAAAAAACAGCTGGGTGTTGTGGAGGGCACCTATAGTCCCAGCTACTTGGGAGACTGAGGCAAGAGAATCGCTTAAAGTCAAGAGTTTGAGGTTGCTGTGAGCTGTGACACCATAGGACTCTACCAAGGGCGACATAGTGAGATTCTGTCTCAAAATAAATAAACATATTAATTAATTGATTGATCAATTAAGTTAAGGGCTAAAAACTACAAATGTCTTAGGACAAAGAGAGGCGTAGGTCACTGTGACCTTGGATTAGACAATGGACTTTTTAGATATGACACAAATCATAAACAACCAAAAAATAAATAAATTGAACTTTTCATCAAAATTTTAAAATTTTGTACTTCAAAAAACACTATCAACAACACAAAAAGACAATTCAAAGAATGGGAAGATATTTGTAAATCATATCTCTGATAAGGGATCAATACTCAGAATATATGAAGAACTCTTACAACAACACAACAAAAAATTTTCAAATATGGGCAAAGCACTCAAAGAGACATTTCTTCAAAATGAATACAAATGGCCATAAAGCACATCAAAAGATGCTGAATATCATTAGTCATTTGGGAAATGCAAATCAAAACCATAATGAGATATCACTTCATACCCACTAGCATGGCTATAATAAAAAACGCAATTACAAGGGTTGGTGAGGATGTAAAGAAATCAGAACCCTCATACATTGTTGGCAGGGATATAAACTGGTGGGGTCACTTTGGAAAACAGAGTAGCAGTTACTCAGAATGTTCAACATTGTTACCACATGCAGTAGTTTGAATGTATGTTCCCCCCAAAACTTAGAATAAGAATCCCCAATGTAACAGTATTAGGAGGTAAGGCCTTAAGAGGTGACTGGATCATGAGGGCTCTGGATTAATCCGTTTGTGGATTAGTGAATTAATGAATTAAAGGGTTATCACAGGAATGGGTTAGTTTTTAAATGAGCAGGTCTATTACAAAAGCCAGGTCAGGGGTCAGTGCATCTCTCCCTCCCTATGTGATGTCTTTGCCTCAGGACTCTGCAGAGTCCCCACCAGCAAGAAAGCCCTCAACAGATGTGACTCCTAGACCTTGGACTTCCCAGGCTCCAGAACTAAGAAATTTCCTTTTTTATATATTACCCAGTCTCAAATATTCAGTTATAGCAACAAAAACCAACACCACATGACCTAGAAATTCCACTCCTAGGCATATACGCCAAAGAGAAGTGAACTTACACAAGTGTTCAGAGCAATATTGTAACATTATTCAAAATGGCCAAAAAATTAAAACGTCTGAAATGTTCACCAGCTGACAGATGAATAAACAAAAATGTGGTATATGCATACATTAGAATATTACGATTCTATTTATATGAAATGTCCATAATAAGCAAATCCATGGAGACAGAAGTTAGATTAGTGGCTTCCAGGATCACAGTGGAGGGAGAAATTAACTGCCATTGATTGATTCCCGAGTTTCTTTTGCAAGTGACAAAAATCTTCTGGAATTAGATACTGGTGATGGTTGCACAACTTTGAGAGTATACTATTATAACAACTGCTGAATTGTACATTTTAAAGGACAATTTTTGTGGCATATAAATTGCATCTCAATTTGTTGTTTTAAAAAATGGTCTGAAAAGTCTGCTTAATGAATCTGATGTAAGGTGAAGATATACCGGAGCCAAAAGGCTGGCCAGCAGAAGACACCTCTCCTTCCTGTTCTCCTTGTGTGGCCCTAGTTCCAACCACTTTCAACATGTACTACTCCAACAGCCCCCTCCTGGCTCTCACTCCCAAAGCCTGCCAGAATCTTGTCACTCACCTCCAAAAGTTCCCCACTGTCCACCTGTTTTCACCACACCTTTCTATTTTCTGTAGTTTCTGGTTTTTTGACAATGGAGGCCTTGCTGATTCTGGAGACAGTGCCCCTACCAGGCTAGCCAATTCCAAGAGACAGTGGTGGTGTAACTGGCAAGTGCACCTCCATATGCAAGGCGTCCAATCCACAGCCCAAATGCTCCAACCACCTCCTGGTCTTACACTGCCGGCCAGGATCCATCTGTCCTAATCACTCCAGGAACAGATGCCATAAAACTAGAGCCAACTCTATCTATACCCCAGAGCCCACTAAAATTATCCAAGCCAGCCAATAACAAGCCTGCCTCTCCTGTCTCAACTTACCCTTCTGAGGAAACCACAATAAAGGTTCTTGTTTTCCTCCCACCCCTCTGCCTCTTGATAGAGCCTGGTGATTCCACACATGGCCCTTAGGGGCGTGTCATGCCTCTTATCTGTAGGTATCAGGAGTAAAAGGTTCTTCCTTCATGAGGATCACAGCTGAGCTTGCATGTCTTATCACACCTGATACAAACAGATCCCAGGTACATAGTAAAACACCACCCTCCTGCTCCACACTAAAGTCTCACCACCCTGCCACCCTTCAAGTTCTCACTGCCCTGTACATCTAGGCACACCTTGTTCCTTTGTCACCATGCCTTGGCACATACAGGAGCATACATCTGGAGTGCTCGCCCCAGCCTCTGTGACTCATGTATTTCTTGTGTCACCACTGAGATTCCCACTGGGACACCTCCTCTGGAAGCCCACTGGGACAGCCACTTTGGGTTCTGACAGCATGTATGCTGCAACCTCCCTTGCTGCCCTTAGCCTGTGTGTCTATCTGCTGCTGTCATAGGTCAATGCTTCCAAGGTAAGGGCCATGACCCCTCAACTCTGGATCCCCAAGACTTAGCACAGAGGGAAGAAATTGCTGGCAACTCAGTAAATGCAGGAATTTTTTTTTTAACATAAGAAATCTCCCCAACCAGCATGTAAACTCCAAAAGGCAGAGCCCTTACCCTCTGGGTCCTTAGCAGGGCCGTGCACCCTGTTGACCCGAGCCCTAAGCGAACTGAAAGTGGAGCTCGCAAAACCACTGGACGGGCTAGACGGGCTGGACAGGCTGGACTGGCTGGAGGGGCTGGAGGGGCTGGAGGGGCAGGAGGGGCTGGAGGGGCAGGAGGGGCAGGAGGGGCAGGAGGGGCAGGCCGGCTACTCACGCTGCTCCTCCCACTCCCGCTCCTCCTTCTCGCTGGCTTGGCAGTGCAGCTGAGCCTGCTTCAGGGTCCAGTACAGCTCCTTCGCCCGCTGCTCTTCCTGCAGGCGAATCTGCTCTTCGCCTCGCTTCCTCTCCTCTTCCTCTTTCCTCTAAAAGGGGTCATGAGGACAGAATGGCATTAGGCGACAGTGACACCTCGCAGGGAGAAGTGCCTCCGGGACTCTGCAGCAGGCCAGGTGAGCAGGCGGCAGTGCCACTCCAGGCTCAGTCCCTGCACGTGTGAACTGGCCGACCTGTGAAGCAAAGTGTGAACTCCGAGGCAGCTGCAAAGAGAACAAGGCTCTGTATTTCCCTGGGGCTCCTGTTGTGGGGGAAGAGAGGAAAGAAACAGGGAAGATATGCCTGGTCTTCCTGGAGGGCAATTAAGTAGACTTGATCAAATCTTAACCTTAAGTCTAGGTAAGATATTTTAAAGAAAGAGTAGGTTTGGGAACCCTAAATCTCACATTTCTATCCCACTTTTAAGCTCCCAAAAGGTCATGTGTGTGTGTGTGTGTGTCTATGTGTATGTGTTGCACACGTGTACACGTGTACTTTCTTTTCTGCTGGTTTACATCAAAGTAACACGTGCACGTCACACACACCTTATGAGCCAATGCAAATCAGCAGTTCTCTGAATCTCTTCACCCCTGCCCCATCCACCCAACCCGACACCAGTGTCCAGAGGCCACTATTTTCAACTGTTAGCTGCTCCTTCAAGGGGCTACGTCCATATTTCTGATGAACACTGCTAGTTCTTTATTCACCAACTGTAGACCTTAAATGTTGCCTTTCACACATGCCTGTTGAGCACTTATCCTTCCCGCAGAGGGAACGCCCATACTTTTCCTCTCCTCAGCCTCACAGGAAATTCACATCACCATTTGTGGTTAACTCTAATAATCTGTGTACATTGTAGTTCATCACAAAGCCAAATGGGGTGCTACTTTCTCCAGTTTCATAAAGTACATTTTTTAACTTTTTAACATCTCTGAAGCCTGGGCGTGTCTTGCAATTTACAGCTTGCCTTTTTAATAGGCAACAAGTTTTCTTCGTAAAACAATGATTTTACAATTAATGGCCTCTTCTGGTCATTAAAATATGATGATATGACAGCTTTCCTTTTGCAATAATTTCTTTTTTTCTTTTCTTTTTTTTTTTTATTTTTGAGACAGAGTCTCACTATGTCACCCTCAGTAGAGTGCTGTGGCGTCACAGCTGACAACAACCTCCAACTCTTAGGCTTAAGTGATTCTCTTGCCTCAGGCTCCCAAGTAGCTGAGACTATAGGAACCTGCCACAACACCTGGCTATTTTTTTGTTGCAGTTGTTTAGCTGGCTGGGGCCAGATTCAAACCCACCACTCTTGGTGTATGTAGCTGGTGCTGTAATCACTGTGCTACAGGCACTGAGCCAGCAATAATTTCCTTTATTTTTTCTTGTTTTTAGAATTTTTTTTAGTGTTATAATTTTTTAATTATTATTTTTATTTTTATTTTTACATATACATGTGTTAATTAGGTTTCCAATTTTTTGCCTTCACAAAATTAAAAAGATTTAAAATTTAATAACAATAATGATGTTTAAGATAAAGACTAGAAACAAAAACCTCGTAAAGAGCGAAAGAACATAAATACATTCAGAAAAGGAATCAGACAATTGCTACATCGAAATATTAAGCAATAATAATAATAATGCAAAGAAAGTAACATTGTTTTTAGAATTGTTTTGTCTAGATACTGAATATTGAACAACTTCTCTCACCTATCGTAAACCTTTTTTGATGTGTAACCAAGTGCTTTTCTTTTCTTTCTTTTTTTTTTTTTTTTTGTAGAGACAGAGTCTCACTTTACTGCCTGGTGGAGTGCCAAGACGTCACAGGACTCACAGCAACCTCCAGCTCTTGGGCTTCCGTGATTCTCCTGCCTCAGCCTCCAGAGCAGCTGGGACTACGGGCGCCTGCCACAACACCCGGCTATTTTTTGGTTGTAGTTCGGCCGGGGCTGGGTTTGAACCCGCCACCCTCGGTATATGGGGCTGGCGCCCTACTCACTGAGCCACAGGCGACCAAGTGCTTTTTCTTATAAAAAGCGAGGCACCTGTATCTCAGCAGCTAGAGTGCCAGCCACATACACTGGAGCTGCCATGTTTGAATCCAGACCAGGCCTGCCAAACAGCAATGACAACTACAACCAAAAAATAGCCAGGTGTTGTGGCAGGCGTCTATAATCCCAACTACTTGGGAAGTTGAGGCAAGAGAATCGCTTAAGCCCAAGAGTTGGAGGTCCGCTGTGAGCTATGACACTATGGCACTCTACCCAGGGCGACAGCTTGAGACTCTGTCTCAAAAAAAAACAAGGTGATACAGCAGTTATCTTTTTCCAAGGGACACCCTTGCCCCAGATGCCATCTTTCCTTCTTCTCCATCTGAGCTGTTTGCCACCTGCGTCTCATCTTCACTCATCCTGCCAAGACCTGCCTCTGGCCTTCTTTGGCTGGAGCTCCTGCTGCTCTCTTGGCCAGGCCCTCGCTTTGCAGTGGTGTGTCTCAGGTAAGAATGCACGGAGATGCTTTCTGAGTCTCTACTCATCTGAAAATATCTATGTGCTACTTTCACTTGTAATTGCTAATTTAGCTACTCATAGAAAAATTAAATTAATAAATAAATAAAAACCATTTTCCTGCAGAATGGTAAAGTCTTCTTGTCTTCTCAGCACTACCTCTTCCCTTCTCATCCTTCTGCATAAGGCAATCATTTTCCTCTCAGGAAGCCTAAGGGTCCCTTTAACTCTGATATTCTGAACTTTTTTTTTTTTTTGCAGTTTCTGGCTGGAGTTGGGTTTGAACCCACCACCTCCAGCATATGGGGCTGGCGCCCTACTCCTTTGAGCCACAGGCGCTGCTGGATGTTCTGAACTTTTTTTAATAATGTGCCTTGAAAGGGAGTTTCTTTCGATTGTGTTGGACACTCCAGGGTACTTCAATCTGGAGTCTCTTGTCTTTGCAGTTGAATGCATCTTTGCTTGGAGTTTCTTTAATAATTTCCTCTCCTCTCCTTTCTTGTTTTTCTTTATAGAACTCCTATTTGTTAAATGCTAGTCTTCTGGAGTCAATCCTCTAACAAGCTTATTGTTTCTCGTTTTCCACCTCTGTCTTTTTTGCTCTACTTCTTGGTTGATTTCACTGACTTTATCTAACAAACCTTCTACTGAATTTTTTATTTCAGTCATTGCATTTGTCATTTCAATCTTTCTTATTCTTTGCCTGTCCCTATCTCTTCATCGAATCTTATGCTTGTTTTATGAAGCAATAACTTATCTCTCTGAGCATTTTAGAGCTTTTTCTTCTCCCCTACTCTGATGTAGGTTTGTTTCCTCTGTGGTTGTGTGTGTGTGTGTTTTTTTTTTGTGTGTGTGTGTGTGTGTCTAAGTTGGTTTAATTTGGTTCCTCTCATTCATGCAAAAGGTTTTCCTCTGACTGTATTCAAGAGAGAAGTAAATATCTGAATACGGGGGCTCAGAGAGTATGCTCGGAGCTTCATTGAGAGCTGGTTTTCACTGTAGGGCAATCGTCTGAGACACCAACCAGTTCACTGAGGGACCAACCAGTTCACTGAAGAACCCTAAAATGTCAGCATCTAGAGGTCCTTGCTGTTAGGAGGCAAACTGGGCCCCAGACAAACCTTTCCCTCCTCTCCGGAACACAATGGGTCTAATTAGCCCTGCCCCAAAGGTTCAAGCCAGAAGGACTCTAGCCCACCAGAATCCACCAGCAAGCTATGGAATTCTTCCATCCCCTATGACCCACAGAAAAAGAAGTTTCTAACTGCCCTCAGCACAAACACCATCTTTGGCTCTGCCTAGGCAGGTCTCTGGCCCTGTCATTAAACCTGACTGAAACCTCTGTATTCTCTGGTCTCATTTCTGGGCGCACACCGCCAAACCCCCTTTCACTTGCTGTGAGATAATTCTGTGTCTTCTCCACCAACTTCCTGAGTGACCACCAGCATTCCAGGAGTCGGTGAGGAGACGGGCTGCAGATAAGACTGGCCCATGACAACAGGGCCCTGGCCTGGGCCCTTTCTTTGTAAATTTCCTCCTCAATTCCCTCTTCAGGACAGGCCAGAAATAGTTCCCCCAGGACTGATAGGGGAAAGCAAGATTATCCAGGTAAGGTACTCCACACCTAGGCCAGGTCCTGCATGACCCCTGGTCTCTATTTCTTCCCTCCTGGGTGCGCTCTGACCTTCTCTTCCGTGCAAGGGATTGGCCAGATACCCCAAGGAACTCTAGGATTCATACTGACAGAGTCATTCTGGGGCCAGTGAGTGGGCCTGGTTCCCAAAGGGCAGCCTACCAAGCAGATAAGTCCAACTGGCCAGAACAGTATTTTTATCACAGGATCACATGAGATGAGTCATCAGAATAGTGCTGACAGGCTGATTTTATGTGACTCAAACTTTTCACATAGATAAAGACCCCACCAAAAAAAAACTGTTTCCAGCCCTGTACACCCTAGGGACAACCTTGGCTACAGGTCCCACCCTTCAGAGTTCAGACCTTTACTTAATCCCCATTTTCCACCTGCCCCTGTCCTGCCTTCTCTACTCTGCCTGACACCCTGAGCTCCAAGCCATTCCCATTCAACTTCTCCTCTCCTGGCCAGAGGGAGGGACATAGTAGTCTGGAAGAAAAAGGGGGAGATGGTGACATATGGGTCCAGCCACTCCACATAGAAATGTGCAGCCAATGCCACCTTCTCAGCGCCACCCTGCACAGTATCTAGTGCCTCCAAGTCCTGGGCCTCATGGGGGTCTGGGCCGAGCTGCCTCAATGCTGCCAGCCTGCAGGGACCCCACTGAACCCGCAGCTCGTTCCCTCTGCCTCCCAGCTTACAAAGATTTCTGGATAGCTTCTTACCTATCCTTTTCTCATCCTTCCTTCCTCATAGTTTATAACCTTTTCATTCCTTGGATACTATTTTAAGGGATCAGTAGGGGGAAAAGGAGATAAATGTGAATTTTCTGTTTGTTTTTTTTTCCCTAATTGTTGGGCATTCATTAAGGGTGCACAGAACCAGGTTACACTGATTGCTTTTGTTAGATGAGGACCCTCTTATATTTGTGTCCCTCTTCCAAAAGGTGAATTTTCAATCCCTCACTTTAAACATGACAAGATTATTATTGCTCTGACACAGCTTTGATTGAGGACTTTAATCCAATAATCACATTTTTATTTTTTAAAAGTTAGATAAAATGCCAACGTCCTTATGACCCACTCTCTAAGAGTTTGGAGTTAAGGGCTGAAGAAATTAAGAGGCTTTCTCTAATCGTTCAGCAATTACTTATTGAGCATCTGCGAGACTTAGTCCTGTTAGAGGTACTGAGAACATAGCAGTGAGCCAAACAGACCCAGTCACCATGCTCTCAGAGCTTGCCTCCCAGTGCAAGGAAAACACTAAACAAATAAATTAGAAATCAAGAAATATCACAAAATGTAAATAGTACACAAAGAATTAAAATGGCACAGGTGGCAGAGTCTAGGATGCTCCTGTAGGCTGTGTGACCAGAAGACCTCTGAGAAGGTGTAAGGCAATCTGAGACCAGAAGAACAAGCAGGAGGCAGCCCAGTGAGACTCAGGGGCAAGAAATTTCCAGGCAAAGGAAATGACCAGGGCAAAGGCTAAACAAATGGCATCCTGCAGTATAGAATTATCCATTGCAGCATTGCACTGTCTTTGTAAAAGACAAAAATAAGTCAAAGTGTTATTCTGGATGAGTCTGAGACGCCACTGTCCTAAGGCCTGCTGTAGGTTGGGAGCTACATGAGCCTAGGGCTTCTGGATAAAGATGCTGAACAAGAGGTCCCTGCCAGGATAATGTTGCTCAGCCTTGGGACTTGAGCAGAAGCAATTAAGAGAAAGCAACCAGGGTGCCAGGTAGCTCCACCATTTAGAAGTTGAGGGAAAGAGTTGGAGCCAGAAAAAGGGAGGAAGCCTAAGGGGTAAGATAAAAACCTAGAAGGAGCAAGGCTGGGGCTAGCCAAGGGAAGAGAGCCTTCCAAGGAAAAGAGAGTGGTAAACTGAGCTGAAGGCTACTGAGACACCACAAAAGATAAGGACACAGAAGCCATGAGAGACTGCTGGATGTGGCCACAGGATGTGACAGGAGATGGCGACCAGAGAGCCCTGGTGGAGTGGAGAGGCTGGCTGCTGGGCAGGCACTGTGGGGGAAGGAGTGGAGATGGTACAGATGACCCTCACGGGACATTTGCACTGAAAGAAACTGTGAAGAAAAATGGAAATATCAGGCCCATCCCCCAACTCCTTATGCAGAAGGGAAGGTCAGGCCTGGAGACAGAGTCATGCAGCACTCCTTCCAAATGAATAACTGTTACTAATATTAAGCATTAGCCAGATCTTCACAGAAAGGTAAAAGGCCTGAGACATCTACAAGGACTGCCCCCCTGCAAGACTATTCATGAGGAAACTCCTTGCTGGCCTCCCAGAAACAAGAACATGCAAATTATAACTTGAGGTCTAAGGCTAAGTCTACCTCCTAAAAGGAAAGTCTATTTGATTCCACACTAATAAAATTGTTTATAAGTTATTTTCCCAAGTACAGAACAGAGACAAGGCAAGATCAATCCTTCCACCTACCCAGGGATATCTACATAATGGATTCTTCTGAAATTGCCTTTACAAACCGATGAAGAGGCACAAGATGAGAACTAGACTAAGGGCCTCCAGAACTCTGAGAAGGAGCAGGCTTCGCTAAAAAAAAATAATAATAATCAGCCATTGTCCCCTCATTTGCTTGATAGTAATCACTGTTCCCTCTGTTTGCTTCTTTACCCTGGAGCAGTTTGTGAGATATCTTGCAGGTCCTGCATTTCAGTAATGGACCCACCCAAGCCAAGGAACTGACTCAGCTTGTCTTGGACCCTCCACCCACAGTCCTTCATTCCAGTGACCCACACCAAAGGACCGATGAGTCCACCCTGAAACCAGCCCTTTAGCAAACCCTAATTGTCTCATCTGCCCACCAAGTTGTCTTTAAAAACCTTGTCCCCCCAGTTCTCAGGAATGACAAATTTTTAAAAATTGCTCCCGTCGCCCTACTTAGCGCTATACAGAATAAACTCTTTCTCTGCTCTAAACTCTGAGGTCTCTGAATATCGGCCTTCTCCTGGGCAGCGGGCAGATGAACCTGCTGGGTGGCAACACACTTCCTTCTCTTCGCTTTTTCTCTTCAAGCATTCACCTTATCTTGTGTAAAATGTAGATTCCCTGGACTCTCGAGACTGTAGCCACTTTCCTCCCTGCTCACCCCCTCCTCCGTTTTCTTCCTGTATGCCTCCACCCATTAAATACTGAAGTTCTCAAATCCCTCTTTGGACAAAACAGTCGCAGATGCATCTATAGCTTGTACTTTTCCCAGGCATGTCCTCAAACTTTGACTTCATATAACTCCATCAACTGAGATCTTTGCCTCAGTCACTTCTTTTGTGTTGTCAGAGCACAGACAGGGAGCTGGAGGAGGGTGTGGGGCTGTAATAGAAATGGGGTTGGCTCTTTGATTGAAGATGGAGAATACTAGAGCTGAAAGTTATTCACTTATACAAAATTAGAACCTAAGTCTGTCAGATGCCAAAGCAGAACAAGCGGAGTTGGACCTCACAGCTGTATTTTCCTTTCATCACTCACTAGCATCTCGGCATCATGAAAATCATTCCACACACTGCCCCTGCACTTCACAGTCTACACAGAGATTGTCCCATTCCTCCCCTGGGGTTTGGTCATCTCTGGCCTCTGTAACCATATCACTCCACCCACAGGGCACCACCCACGGGGCTTCCACCCAGGCACATCAGCTCTATCCCTGGACCAGTATGATATTCCAGGCAGGAGCGGGTCTCAGGGAAAAAATACTCAAGCCTGTCAGAGCCAGAGGGGCTTTACCCACATGTTGCTGCTCCCTCGTCTGGACAGGGAATACATCAGTCAACTTGGGTCCCCATAACAAAGGCCCAGGGGCTGGGTGGCTTGAATGACAGAAACTGTTTCCTTCATTCTGGACACTGCTAATCCAAAGACAAGGTGTCCTCAAGGTTGGTTCCTTCTGAACCCCCTCTGCTTGGCTTGTAGGTGGCTGCTGTGTCCTAATATGGTCTTTCCTCTCTGTGTGTGCCTGTGTCTAAATGTCCTCTGATCACAGGAACACCGGTCATGTTGTATTACGGTCCTGAGAGGGAACACAAAGATAGGGGCTTCAAGGGGGATGGGAGGAAAGCCTGGCCTGAGGCCTAAGGAAGCCTCGAGGTCCCATAGAGTCATTCATCACTCAACAGTTCTCTCCAAAAATGGGAAAAGAATGTGGGCATGAGGTAACCTAGGGAATCTATTACCAATAGAGGAGAACATCAGTCAATGACCAATAGAAAAGGGCAATACTGCCTGGAGGTGCAGGTGCGGTGCGGGGAGGCCAATGGAAGACTTCCCACCAACTCCAAACTGAGAGGAAGAGGTATATATACCTCCAACTGCTCTTGTCTCCATCTCTCTCCCCTCTTCTTCATGAGAGGGACACACTTCCATCTCTCTTTGGAAGTGCTGTAAACTTTATCTTTGTTCTTAAATAAAATTTCTCTTTGTTACACTGAAAGTAGCGCAGATCACTTTTGCTCTCCCTTCATACTGTCTGTGCTGTTCCAGTTTTATTTTCAGTTTTCACTCACTTTTGTTTTCGATTACCAGTGTGCCTTGGTTGAAATTTCTAGCTTAGCCAGATAATCTAACCAGATCATGAGGGTCAGTCACTTGGTTGGGGTCATTCACTGGAATGGGCTGGCAGAGCCAAGATGGCTTTACTCCCTGTCTGGTGCCTCAGCATCCCTCTACTTAGCCCCTTACTCTCCCCATGGTTGCTTGGGTTTCCTTTCCATATGGTAGTTTAGGGTAGTAGGGCGTCTCCTGGGACAACTTCCAAGCATGGGGAGCATTGCAAGAGAGATAAAAGTAGAAGCTACAAATCTCTTACAGCCTGTCCTCAAAAGTTACGTGAGTTTTCTACTGTGTTTAATATGTCAAACCCAGTTGCAAGGCTGGTGCAGACTCAAGGGCAGGGGAATAGACCCCCTCACCTATCAAAGGAAGAAGTAGCAAAGAATTTGCTACCAGCCACATTTAATCTACCACAAAAACCTTTTGAGACAATGTTTCAGCCTATGCTTCACTCTTTCCTGTGATGAGGAGATCAACAAAACAGAAGGAAGATCTCACAAAAAAAATCCCAGTTCATTAACCTGGGCTGTTGAACTCCAGAGTACTTCATCTGATGTTGGTAACAGACACTGCCCTAATGAGCCCCTCCAGGGCCTCTGAGACATGACTTGCGTGTCTGAGGCTTCTAGAAATCAAAACATACCAAATCAGGGTTACTATTTCTAATAGAGCTTAAACAATCACATTTAGCAAATCAATGTTTGGACCAAAATAAATAAATAATACCCAAAGCCCATGTTGGAGTCCCTCAGTGAACCTAGAGCCTGCCCAGATGTCTATACTGGTCCTCTATGAGCCCTGGCACAGAGCATCCCACAATTTCTCATCCCCTCTGTCACAGGTTCTCAAGAAAACTATCAACCAGCAAATCTCCACTGATAACTTAATCCCTCCATGATCTTGTGAACTGAAACGCAGGATCCCAGCTCCACAGAGCCACCCTGCCAGTGTCTGGAGAAGTGGAAGACCAGAAATTGGAACAAATGGCTCTTCCTGTTAGAGATATACAAAAAGAATTGCTTTTCTCCCCAGCAGACTTAAATAATCATATGCAAAATCCAGCAATGCCAATTAATATCTCTCCAGTATGGGTTGGATTTGAAATATTATTATGGAATTATTGTACAAGAGATGTGGCAGTGATTATTGTGCCATGTAGGGAAACGTTCTTTTTCATGGGAGAGGCATGCTGAACTACTTAGGGTTTGATCGAGAGTTGACAAACCAAGGCTCCCAGGCCACGTCTGGTGTACGTCGATAGTCCTCCAGGAACACAGCCACATCCTTTCACTTCTCTACTATCTATAGCTGATACTGTGCTACAATGCAAAGCTGAGTAGTCATGACAGAAATAGTATGGCTCTCAAAGCCTAAAATACTTAGTTTACAGAAAAGAATTTGTTAACCCCTGAGTTAGGATGCCATGATGTCCACAACTTCCTTTTAAATTGTTCAGTAAAACCAGAGCAACATTGAATGATATATGTATGAACATATACATATAAAATGCAAATGTGGCAAAACATTAATATTGGTGAATTTAAGTGGAGAATATATGAATGTTCTTTTTATTTTTATTTCACTTTTTCTGCATGTTTGAAATTTTTCTGAATAAATAAAATGTTTGGGGAATAAATATTGCTTCACTTTAAAACACAAGACTCTTCCTAAGAAAATTATAGCTCATGGGAAACTTAAATAAGGAGATAAGTGACAATGCAAATATATAACTAGAATTGGAATAGGTTTAAAAATAATGGGGATAATCTCATTCACAATAGCAACAACAAATATTAAACATAAAATTTAACTAAAGGCCCGGTGTGGTGGCTGATGCCTGTAATCCCAGCACTCTGGGAGGCCAAGGTGGGAAGAATGCCTGAGCTCGCAAGTTCAAGACAAGCCTGAGTTAGAACAAAATAGCCGGGTGTTGTGGCAGGCACCTGTTGTCCCAGCTACTCTGGAGACTGAGACAAGAGGACCTCTTGAGCCCAAGAGTTTGAGGTTGCTGTGAGCTATGATGCCATGGCACTGTGCTCAGGGCAATAAAGTGAGACTGTGTCTCAAAAAAAAAAAAAAAAAAAAAAAGAACTAAAGAAGAAATGTGGAGCATTTCAGGAAAATAAATTTTACCAAGGTCGAAAATAATATTACATAGTACATAGGAGTATGTGAGTTATTGAAAACATTTGGGATTATGTCTGGCAAGTGCATCTACAATGTTAAAAACAATTAACAGTACATGTGAAACTTACTAAATGTAGAATATAAATGTCTTAACACAATAACTAAGAAAATGCCAGGAAGGCTATGTTAATCAGTGTGATGAAAAATGTCAAATTATATATAAAACCAGTGTATAGTGCCCCATGATTGTATTAATGTACACAGCTATGATTTAATTAAAAATATATATATATAATAACAATAACAGAAGAAACATACCACATTCCTGAACAAAAAGATGCAATGATTCAG
The DNA here is from genome assembly GCA_963574355.1 of Loris lydekkerianus. Lineage (NCBI taxonomy): Eukaryota > Metazoa > Chordata > Mammalia > Primates > Lorisidae > Loris > Loris lydekkerianus. The sequence goes on from CAUYPK010080901.1 coordinate 22,193, forward strand.
TGTTCTGAAAATCCCCAATTCAATGAAAATTACTGTGGTCTTTGTTGTTGGGGGTAGGGAGGATAGTGACAAAATAATTCATAAGTTTCCCTGGTAGGAAAAAATGGCTAAGTTTAGACAAGGACATTCTAAAAATGAAGAGTAATGATAAGGTTCTTACCTTAACAGATGTTGAAATTTATTTTAAAGCTACAATAATTAAACAATTAAGTCTGGCTCAGGAATAATAAATCAGAGAAAAAAAAACTCCACAAAGAGAGACCCAGAAGGAAGCAAAAAGAATCCAATCAAGGCAGCAAATCCAATGATAAGGGAGAGACTAGATTACACAATAAACAGTACTGGGACAACTGGCTAGCCATTCGGAAGAAAACGGAGTTAGACCCTTATATCACAGCAATCTCAAAATGAAGTAAAATTCCGTGCACAGAAATAAAGGTATAAATAACATACAAAACAATGTTGGTTTTTTCATAAGCTTGTGGTGGCACAGATCTTTCTAAGTACGAAACAAATAATAAAGAGAAAAGAAAGATTGATATGTAGGGCTAATAAAAATGTTAGTCTTCCGTACATCTGAGAATACTAAAACCAAAATTAAGAAAAAACAACACTGAGAAAAATATTTGCAACATAAATGAGTTTAAAAGGTCAACATCCTCTGTCATTATGTAAAGAAAAAAGGTTTTTTTTAATTTTTTAAATTGTCAAAAGCCATCAATATACAGACAGCTGAAGAACTCTCTGCATATACGTAACAAACCTCTGCACTAAGAGTCTTGGCCAAAATCTAGCATGGCTGTAGCAGCGTAAGGCTATGTTCCTAGGATGACTCTAGTCCCCTGTTAAAATGTCTGCCTGCAAAAGCTCAGATTTGCCAGAAAAACTTGCTATTTGTTTTAGCCAGGACCTGATAATAGACCAATAACTCCCTATCGTAGGCAAAAAATTGTGTGTATATCATCTTCATTAATCCTCATAAACGCCTCAAGCAGAGTGTTATTATTACCTCAACACTATAACCAAGAAAGTGAAGGCTCAGAGAAGTTCAGCAAGCTTCCTGAGGTCACACAGCAATACGCACGCATTCGAGTTAGAACTGGATCACAGGCTGGTCTGATCAGAAACTCAGTTCTTTCTGTGCCTCATTTCAGGACCTATGGTTTAGGATGCAGAAGGCCTGAGTTCATCCCCAACCCCATATGTAGCCTTGGCAAGCCTCTTCCCCTGTCTGACCCTCAGTTTCCTCATCTGCACAGGAAGTGGACTGGCCCAGGTGGTACATCGAGTTCCTTCCTGCTCAGACATGCCAAATTACTGTTCTCATAAAGTGCCCAATAGGAGCTGATGGCCATGGACAGGTCCAAACCAGAGGCCAGCCCCAGGTGATGGCACGTGGGGCCCCAAGCACAGACCGACCTTGAATTCTTCATGGATACGTTCCTCTAAAACTTTGGCAGCCTTGCGGTCTTCCATCTCCACTTTCCACTTCTCAGCCAGGATCCGGGCTTTCTCATTGGCCAGAGCGTCCCGGAACTTCTTGGTGATCTCTGCCTCCTTCTGTCTCCTTCCAAGAGAGCACGGGCAGGTATAAGCTCGTATGAAAAACTAAAGGACCACATAGCAACACTGAAGTAAAACAATGAGCAGTCTTTCCTTGGTTGAGCAAAATGGCAAATATTGAAGCAACAAATAATGGCAACAAAACTCAACATTGGCAAAGGTGGGGAGAAATAGTGCATTCTCAATACAGAAGTGTAAACCAGTTGAATTGTTTTGGAAAATAAGACCAGGAAATCCCATTTCTTACTCTAGTGTACAAAGATGGGAAAAAATGCTTGTAAGGGAATTTTTTAAACATACAAAATGTTAAACTACTTAAATGGCCATCAAAAAGGTCAAAAAATTGGGTTACTTGTGTAAAACAGTATCTGTACTATATAGTAATCTTAAGTGGCATCGTGGATCTATGTTAATTAATTTGTCAATGTGTGACTAAAACAGTTTGCAAAGCACATATTTCCTAAATATTCACTATGGTTATCTTAGTGGTGGATGTGGGTTGTTCTTTATTTTTTATAGTTTTCAGTGTTGTTTACATGTTTTCACAACTGAAACTCTGTCATTAAAAATTGGGGCTGTTGAGCTTCAAGTCAAGGGTGAGTACACAAAAAGACTAGGGGGGTAGATGGTGTCAATGTCATGTGGATTTCCAAGTTTGGCCAAAATGTTAAAAGTTGCTCATGAAAGGAGTCTGACTCCAAATCTTATCAGGGCTCAACTATCATCTTGTGTGAGAACAATAGGTAACTTGACAAGGAAAAAACTGATAACAAACATGAATCCAAAATGTTATACTGTCCCCAGGCTAACAAGTGAGAGCAAAAACAAAAGGCTGTGGTATATGTTGTCTCAGTGAATCCAAACTGCATCTGTAGGGCAAGGGTGCTGTTATGCCCACAGCACAGATATGAAAACTGAGGCCCCAGATCAGCTAATTGTAAATTGGCAGAGCCAAGATCTGAGCCCAGTGCAAGACTCTGATGCTTTGGTCACTTGATCTTAGCAGAGCTCAAAATATACCCAGACACTGAACCCTCTTCCCTCCCACTCACAACCAATTTTCCTTAGCTTGGCCCCACCCAGCACCCCCTGGGACCCCTCACCAAAGCTCTTCAGCCTCCCTCTGTGCCTGCAGACGTGCCCTCTCTGCAATCAGCTCCTCAGAGATCTCTTCATAGGGCTTGTCTCCGGGGCCTTCTCCCATGACCCAGACCCAGACCTTGCCATCTGCCCCCAGGAGCCACTGGATGTGCTTATCACTCTCTGCTTCACAATAGAAGAAGGAACAAAAAAGAAAGAATAAACAGGTTTGATTTCCAATTAGTAAGGAGTGACTTAAACTGGTCAATGGTATGTAACCATCATATCACTCTAACAGTGTTGTCATCTACAGAAAGGATTCCAGAGGGATGCTGGCTGGAGCACAGGTCCGCAGGCATCTCTTCTTTTCCTTCCAGGAAGCAACACAGCCAAACCAGGCTGCAGGAGCTGGACCTGGTGTCCAAGGCCACGCTCACCTGAGCTCTTCAACAGAGCACAATCAGCGGCACTATAGGACTCGTCGAAGGAAGCAACTTGTGTCACTCCCAGGCTGAGGCAGTCACGAACGAGCCCTGTCTGCACTCTCTCCCTCCTGTCCACTGGCTAGAAATAAGGAACCGGAGGTGGTGGAGTTGCGAAATGAAGCAGCTACTTGGGAGGCTGAGGCAAGAGAATCACCTAAGCCCAAGAGCTGGAGGTTGCTATAAGCTGTGATGCCAGCACTGCACTCTACCAAGGGTGACAAAGTGAGACTCTGCCTCAAAAGAAAAAAAAAAAAGATTAAGTAGCCCAGGGTCCCGAGTCCCCCGAGTCCCCCGCGTCCCACACCAGACTGTAAGAGGAGCAAGAAATAAACCCATGTTTTATTTAACCACTGAGATTCTCAGTTTGCTTATCGCAACAAATTTCATTGATTACCACGACTAAAATGGAAATGTATCCCAAAAGTAGGTTGCTGCTGAAACAAAAATATCAATATAAACTCTGGGTCATTGCCTTAGCACTTGGGTGGTGAGTGATCTTTATCAGCTGGACATCCATGTATAGAGCAGCAAGCAGTAAAACATTTGAAATGTCAGACTCTCTAATTTAAAAGGAAGACCCCCATGCTTTCAGAACACGTCATTCTAAGGGAAGAGGTTGGAAAATACAATGTCAGTAGTACACGTTGGGTGCTAGTGACTGTATTTGGCAAAGTTTTAGGAGAAAGAAATGAGATCAAGAAAGATTGAGCGCTTTGCAAGTGAAATGAAAGGAATGGAGAGAAGACAAATGCTTAGGAGTTTGTAGGATTGCAAAAGCCATCTCATCTTCTTCTAGGGCTCCACCTACAGGAGATGGGGTTTTTAAAGGTTTTGCATGACAGGACCCAGAGCCCATATTCACTCTTTAGGTGACTGCCGTGACTCGGGGCACTGAGCCATGAGAATGTGCTTCATCCACCTCCAGCTACAGGGAGCAACATTGATGAAGAACTGCAGCTCCTGTGCCCAAAGCCATGTTTCCCAGAGGCCACTCCCAGCCTTTAACCAGGCACAGCACGTTCTCTCTCAGGAGACACCCAGCCCCTTTGAGGAAGAATTGCACAGCTGCCTAGAACACTTCTGCCCAACCCCCACCCCTCTCCTTCCCTCAAGGTCAGGCTCACAGCTCTCCCAGGCTCCTCCAGCTCTTTGACCTTGATCTCTCACAGACATTTCCCTTGATAAAACCCTTGTGGTTAATCCCGCCCTGGTCCCTGTGCCTCAGAGGAACTAGACTCTCACAGGCACATTAAGAGTGCCATCTCTTGCCCTGCTTAGTTCTACAAAGAGCCTCAAGGAAGAGGCCCTTTAGGTGAAAAGGAGAGAGAGAGACAGGAGTAAAGAGGCAGAGAAGTCAAGTCAATGTGAGAAATCTGTCTAGAAAGAATCTGTGTCTTGTCACTGGGACATGGAAGCAGACATATCAGAAGACTCCTACATTTTTGAGTCTAGACCAAAAAATCCTTTGATTGTTCAAGACCTAAACAGTCTGTGGGCATCCAACTTCAGTGACTAGGAGGCAGGTTTCAAAGGCTAGATGGGTCTGAGGAGGACGTGACCATCAACACTACTGCAGATGAGGCCAAGGGGAATAATGAAGAAGAGATTCCTGGAGAGTGGAGCCAGTGTCCATGCAAGGAATTCCCCTCACTGAGTGTCCACTCAAGGAATTCCCTTCCATGGATAGGGCAGTGGACTTCGCAGAGCTTGACCCATAGGACTTCAGGGGTATAGTAGGCTAAAGACTTTCTCCCTTTTTCAAATGGCAGTTTCCTCAATGGATATTCTGACCCTGCTCCAGCACTATGTACTGTGTTTTAAGGAGACAGGTGTTTAGATGATAAGTCAGCACCTTATCATCTAGTCCAGTCCAGAGATTGGATTTCAAGCTGGATACAGAGACTGGCTGGGACCCAAAGTGCCCCCTTAAAGGAGGTGGGGAGTGTATTCTACATGGGGGAGAAGAGTGAGATGTGTGGATGTCCAGATGATAATTTATTGACAGTGGCATGTTGTGTCCACACACCATTTTTCTTTCTGAGCCCACAGATGAGCACATCCCTCAGCTTCCCTTCAGGTCCATGACCAGTTCTAGTCTACAGAACGTCAGGGGAGATGATTTATGTTACTCAGGCTATGGCTGTTTACCACTTCCTGTGCCTTTTCCATATTTTCTCTCTTGTCCACACTGTTGGAAATGAATGACTCCAAGATGATGGAATCCCAGGAAGAAAGCAGCTTGACCCATGAGTCAGTGTTTGAAAACACACCACACAGAAGAGCTACCCAACCCACACCAAACTGATGAAATCAAGCAATAAACCTTCATTGTATGAATCTACTGATATTTCAGGGTTATCTATTGCACAAGGCAGCCTTAATTCCTCAGATATATATGAAGGCATTGCTATTTTTTTTAGTATAGGCAGTCACCAAGTTACAAACATCCAACGTATGTGCAATTCATACTTACCAATAGAGGCTTTTACAGTAAGTCTCCAAGTTGCACAAAGCCAACCAACAAACAACTCACACTTATAAACAGAAACCATTACAGAGAATAGGTAAATGTACCTGTTCCAATTTACATGCAAATTCAACTTAAGAATGAACCTACAGGACCTATCTATCTCATTTATAACCCAAGGACTGCTTATATGTTAAAAGCAATATAGTAATAGAGAAACACAGGTTTAATTATGACGGGTAGAAACAGAGACATGACCAAATAGAAACCTCCAGCCAGCATCCCTGGGCCTGTTCACCAAACTTAACAACTATTCATACAAGGAAACACCTTCAGAAGAACCAACAATCAGGAGATCAATCACAGACCTGGTTTTAATATTATATCAAGGGAAAGGACACTGAAGGGGCCAGAAAAGCATTTTGCATTGCCTACCACCCCTCCCTTATCCCCCTGCAGTGTTGCCTCAGAGCACCTGAGTGCCCAGGAGAGGGAGAAGACGTGACTGTGGGACTTTACATCGAAACTCACAGCTGCCCTGTCATAAGGAAACACAGTACGAGGCAGACTTCTGTCAGAACCCAGCCTGGCCAGAGGGAAATCCTCCACCCTGAAACCTGAGGTTTGAATAACACCACCACCAGTTAACAAAAATCAGCCTGGGTTCTGGGATAGATCTGTAAGGCAGTCAAGCTACAAAGGCTACAGTACTTGGGCAATTCCTGTGGCTGTGCTGACTCAGAGCCAGTGGAGTTGGGTTGCATGTGACTCAGTGAGAAACCAGCAGTGGTAGCCAAGCCAGTGCCTGTGTTACCCCTTTCCCAACTCCAGGCAACACAGCTCAGAAAGATTCTTCTTCTATGTGGGGAAAAGAAAGGGAAGAGTTCAAAGGACTTTGGTTTTTTTTTTTTATTTTATTTATTTATTTTTGAGACGGAACCTCAAGTTGTCGTCCTGGGTAGAGTACCGTGGCATCATAGCTCACAGCAACCTCCAACTTCTGGGCTCAAGCGATTCTCTTGCCTCAGCCTCCCAAGTAGCTGGGACTTCAGGTGCCCGCCACAACACCCGTCTATTTTTTGGTTGTAGGTGTCATTATTGTTTGGCGGGCCCGGGCTGGATTCAAACTCGCCAGCTCTGGTGTATGTGGCTGGCACCTTAGCCACTTGGGCTATAAGTGCAGAGCCAAAGGACTTTGTTTTGCAACTTGGGTACCATCTCAGCCACAATAAAATAAAGTACTAAACAGACTCCTGAAGCCCCTGATTCCTGGACTTATTTCCTGGATGGCATTTGTAGACCCACCCTGGGCCAGAGTGAAACATGCTGCTCTGTAGAAAAGGACATAGTTGTTATAAAGTTTTTTCTTTTTTTTTTTTTTTTTGAGACAGAGTCTCACTATGTCACCCTCAGTAGAGTGCTGTGGCTTCGCAGCTCACACAACCTCAAACTCTTGGGCTTAAACTATTCTCTTGCCTCAGCCTCCCAAGTAGCTAGGACTACAGGCACCCGCCACAATGCCCAGCAATTTTTTGCTTGTAGTTGTCATTTTTGTTTGGCAGGCCCAGGCTGGGTTGAAAGCTGCGAGATCCAGTGTATGTGGCTGGTGCTCTAGTCGCTGAGCTACAAGCGCCGAGCCACAAAAGGACATATAGTTCTTTCACCACCTGCTAACTAAAGAGGCCTTAGGCTTTGAATAAACATCAGAGGTAGCCTGGCAAATAGTCACTACAGGCTTTGGATGAGAGTGGGTTGGCTTTGGGAGTGAGGTGGTAAAGTCCCCAACTGCAGTGGCCACAAGGGAGTATCCATATCACTCCTTCCCCAACTCCAGCAGACCAGCACAGAGAATACGGAAAGGGAGTGAGAGACTTTGCCTGGCAAAACAGGGAATTCTCCTGTATCTTAACCAAGTCCTTGAAGGCAGTACCACCAGGAGTCCGTAAGAGTCATAGCATTACTGAGATGGGCTGCAGTGACCAAAGACTTAGATCATAGCCCTTGTGCTCACTTCGCCAGCACATATACTTAGCTCAGAACACTCAATTCTCTTTGAATATCTATAAAGGGCAGTTCAAACAAGCCCAGACAACAAAGATTAAAATAAACACCTAACTCTTCAATACCCATACATTAATGAACATCCACAAGCATCAAGAATTTCCAGGAAAACATGACCTCATCAAACCAACTAAATAAGGTACCAGTAACCAATCCTGGAGTGGTGGAGACATGTGACCTTTCAGAGAATTCAAAATAGCTGTGTGAAGAAGTTCAACCAAGTTTAAGGCAACACACAGAAGGTCAAAAGCCTGTCAGAAAGATTTAACAAAAAAATAGAAATAATTTTTAAAAATCAAGCAAAAATTCTGGAGCTGAAAAATTCAATTGACAAACTGAAACTGAAAATACATGCCAAAGTCTCTCAACAGCATAATTGATCAAGCAGAAAACAAGGCATTTGAAAATACACAGCAGAGAAAAAATAAAAAGAATTTTTAAAAAATAAAGCATGCCAACAGATCTAAAAAATTGCCTCAGAGGGATAAATCTAAGAGTTATTTGCCTTAAAAGAAGAGTTATAGAGAGAGATTAGGGTAGAAAATTTACTCAAATAAATAATAACAGGGAACTTTCAAAACCTAGAAAAATATATCAATATTCAGGTAGGAGAAGGTCATAGAATACCAAACATATTTAACTCAAACAAGACTACTTCAAGGCATTTAATAATCAAGCAAAGGTCACATATAAAGAAAAGGTCCTACGAGAAAAAAGAAAAAAGAAAAAAATAACATAAAAAGTAACTCCAATACATCTAGCAGCAGACTTATTGGTAGACAGTTTACAGACCAGGAGACAGTGGCATGACATATTCACAGTGCTGAAAGAAGAAAACCTCAACTCTAGAATATTATATCCTGCAAAAATATCCTTCCAACATGAAGGACAAATAAGGGCCTTCCCAGGCAAACAAAAGCTGAGGGATTTTATTAACATTAGACTTTTCCCACAAGGAATACTTAAACTATTTCTTCATTACAAAATTAAAGGAGGTTAATGAACAAAAAGAAATTATCTGAAGGTATAAACCTCATGGGTAAAAATAAGTAGACAAATACAGAATGCTCTGCTGCTACCATTGCCGTGTATAGAATACTTATATCTTGAGTAGGAAGACTAAAAGACAACCCCATCAAACATAATAACTACAAAACATTTTTGAGAGACCAACAGTATAAAAAGATATAACAAAACAACAAAAGTTGATATAAGGGGATGAAGTTAAAGTGTACACATTTCTTTATTTGTTTGTAAGCAGAGTAAAGTTGTCATATGCTTAAAATAGGTTATAAACTGTTTTTTGTAAGCCTCATGGTTACCTCAAATCAAAAACCTACAATGGAGACACAAAAAATAAATGACAAGAAATTAAAACACACTACCAGAGAAAATTGCCTTTAAAAAAGAAAACAAGAAGGGGGGGGGGGGGTGAACAATCATGTATTACATGGTAGTAGTAAGTCTTTATCTATCAATCATAACATTGAATATGAATAAACTAAATTTTCAAATAAAAGACATGATGTGGCTGAATAGATAAAAACCAAGACCCAGTTATATGTTATCTACAAGAAACCTACTTTACCTATAAAGGCACAAATAGGCTGAAAAGAAAGGGATGGAAAAAAATATTCCATGCAAATGGAAACCATAAAAGATCAGGAGTGGCTATACTTTATTAGATAAAATAGATTGATTTCAAGACAAAAACTATAAAAAGAAACAAATAATATTATTTTGGATAATGGTAAAAGGGTCAATTCAGCAAGAAGATATCACAATTCTAAATATATATATGCACCCAACACTGGAGTACCTAGAAATAAAACAAATATCATCAGAGCAAAAGAACAAGATAGACCCCAATACAGTAATCACTGGAGACTTTAACGCTCCACTTTCAGCATTAAATAGTTAATAAGACAGAAAAGAACAAGAAAAATTGGACTTCATCTGCATTATAGACCAAATGGAACTAATATTTACAGAACATTTCTTCCAACAGCTGAAGAATACACATTTTTCTCAGCTTGTTGATCATTCTCAAAGATAGACTATATGTTAGGCCACATAACAAGTCTTTTGTGTGTGTGTGTGTGTGTGTTTGTTTGAGACAGAGTCTCACTATGTTACCCTTGGTAGAGTGTCGTGGCATCACAGCTCACAGCAACCTCTAACTCTTGCTTGTAAGTGTTTCTCTTGCCTCAGCCTCCCAAATAGCTGGGACTATAGATAGAATGAAAAATATTTGGTAGCACAACAAAATGATTACAATCAACAGTAAATTGGGGTATACTTTAAAATAACTAAAAGAATGGAATTGGAATGTTCCTAACACCAAAAAGATACATTCTCAAGGTGATGGATTCAATAAGTTTACATTGTTGGGGCCTGGCATGGTGGCTTACCCTTGTAATGCTAGCACTTTTGGAGTCTAAGGTGGAAGGCTCCCTTGAGAGGAGTTTGAGACCAGCCTGAGCAAGAATGAGACCCATCTCTACAAAAAATAGGAAAATTAGCCAGTTGTCATGGCAGGCACTTGTAGTCCCAGCTACTCAGAAGGCCAAGGCCAAGGCCAGAGAACTGCTTGAACCCAGGAGTTTGAAGTTGCTGTGAGCTAGGATGAGGCCATGGCACTCTAGCCTGGGTGGCAGAGTGAGATTCTACTTAAAGAAAAAAAAATGGGGGGGGCATCATCAAAAAAGTAAAAAAGTGACCCAAAGAGTAGGAGAAAATATTCACAAATTATATATCTGATAAAGCACTTGAACCTAGAGTATGTAAAGAATTCTTACAACTCAATAACAAAAGGACACATAATTCAATCAAAAATGGATAAAGAATCTGAATAGACATTTCTGCAAAGAAGATACACAGCCAATAAGCACAAGAAAAAGATGCTTGGCTTTTTCACAACGGGTTTGCTGCCAGAACACAGGTGTTATGAAAACTGCATACAATCCAAAATGGGGAAGGAAAAGACTCCTATCAATCATCGTCATTGGACACATAGATTCAGGTAAGTCCACCACTACTGGCCATCTGATCTACAAATGTGGTGGCATTGACAAGAGAACCACTGAAAAATTTGAGAAGGAGCTGCTGAGATGGGAAAGAGCTGCTTCAAGTACGCGTGGGTCTTGGATAAAGAGAAGACTGAAC
>CAUYPK010080902.1:0-42920 GCA_963574355.1 Loris lydekkerianus
GGGCCCAGGCTGAGCAAGGATACTGGCTGTGTGAGGTCCTGCTCAGGAGCCCATGGGGATGGCACCAGGCTGAGCAAGGGGCTGTGTGAGGTCCTGCTCAGGAGCCCATGGGGATGGCACCAGGCTGAGCAAGGATACTGGCTGTGTGAGGTCCTGCTCAGGAGCCCATGGGGATGGCACCAGGCTGAGCAAGGGGCTGTGTGAGGTCCTGCTCAGGAGCCCATGGGGATGGCACCTGGAATCACCTGGAATCATCTGTGGAGCAGACCACTAGAGAGCCCAGATTCAGTGCACTGGGCGGGTGAGTGCTGGGGTACAATTAGAAGTGGTCCTTCCTTTACAGCTGAGGGCTGCTGAGGCCTGGAGCAGGAGGCTGCTCCTCACAGTGCTTGCCCCACAGCCCACAGAGGCACCACACAAAACAGGGCAAAGGCAAAATGTGTTTACAGAACTGCTGCTGTGATTATCATCACTGCTAATGAGCATCATGGGAATGTTTTCGTGAACTGTGGCCCAATTTACATTGATTCTTTTGTTGACTTCTGCTTGGTAACCAGGGTACCACTGCCCAGGCCTGTCCCTAGCATTTGTGTGAGGCCTACACCATGAATGCAGATGGAAACCCACATACTTTAACATTATAAATTGATGTTACAATCGAATTTAAAAGCAATGTGAATGTTTTAATATTACAAAATGTTCCTTAGCCATTACATTCGACCGCTGTGAATACAGCACTGATTAATGAGAGCCGCTGGAAGCACACATTGGAACAGGAAGAGGAGCAAGGAAGTGAGCACTCGGCAGGCAGGGAAAGCTATCCTGTTATACCATGCTGGGTGCGCTGGGCCCGGAACCTGCCACACTCAGGCTGTCTGAGAGGAAGAACCTCGACAGCTAATTTGTCCTTTCTTGACCCAAGCACTTCCAGTTAAGCACACTGTCTCTGTCCAGCGCCACACCTTCACAGCATTCAGATGGTCACAGAGCAAAATCTCTGGAGACAGGTTTTTCTGGGCCCTGAATGCTGCTAATTGAGGGAAAGGATATTTAGATTTTTTTGTTTGTTGTATGTGGGATGCTCAAAAGTGTTGTTGTTGGGTCAGCATTGTTTTATTTCTTTTTGTTTTATCTCTGGACCTTAGTTACACAGATTTTTTTAGTTGAGCATACTCCTTAGTGCGTGACACAGGGAAGTCTTTGGTGTGTCTAAAGACCTCTTAACATTACACATAAACTTCAGGATAAGATTTTCATAGAGATGAAGGGACCCGTCAGATGAGACTAACCATACCACTGAGATGATGATTCTCCTCTCTTTTGAGAAATACAACTTAAAATGTGTGGTTCGGCTTAATTCTCGGATTTTATTTTTTTAAATCAAGAACAATTTTCAGGTTCTTGTTCAAAATTAGTTAATAACTTATTGGGGATCAGAAGGATTGACACCACTGGATGCAGGTAGGCTTTTATAGAGGCGAGTGTCTAGATTTCACATGAGGAGAGTATAGGGAACAAAGAAGAGGCCTCAGCTTATGGCTGGGCTGCCTGTATGTGAGAAGCAGATGGTATAGCTTGTCCTGCATCCTTATTGCTAGCTTGTCCACCATGGCCTTGCCTGGCGGTCAGCCACTTCCCTTCCCTCTGACCAGCACTCTCTGAGTTAGGGTGCTGGCTGGTCTTCCAATCTGTGTGTTTCCTGCTCCCAACTCTCCACTCAGCCATTGTAGCTGGTGTCACTGGAGCCTTGATGCCATTTCTGGTTTCTTCTTACACTCAGGGTGCCCGCCATGCTGTGCCCATCTCCCTGCCTCCCCTGACTGTCTTTGCCTGAGGCCAAAGACTGTGCTTAAGGAGACCCTCCCCTAGGTGTCAGTCATGGCAGTGAAGAATGGATCTGTGAGTGAGCGGACCAACAAGGCCTACCCTATTCTCTAATCCAGATCTTTGCTCTAGAGCTCCCTCTCGGGGCTGCGTCTCTCTGAGGTGCTTCCTACCCTCCCCACCTTCCTTCCCCTTTTCCTTTGCAGTTGTCAGAACTGCCCTGCAGTTTGAAGGCTCCATCTACCTCCTCCTGCTCCTTCTTCCCCTCCACCCTTCACAGTCATCTTTCCTAATACATCTCTTGCCCTCTTCTAACTTCATCTGTCTCCTTCCTGGAGGACATGGATTGACACAACTTAGGAGAAAGTCTGTGTTGATGGCTCCGTGCCTGTAGCTCAGTGAGTAGGGTGCCAGCCCCGTACACCTGAGCTGGTGGGTTCGAATCCATCTCGGGCCTGCTAAACAACAATGACAACTGCAAACAAAAAACAGCCAGGCTTGTGGTAGGTGCCTGTAGTCCCAGCTAATTAGGAGACTGAGGCAAGAGAATTGCTTTAGCCCAAGAGTTTGAGGTTGCTGTGAGCTGTGACTCCATTGCACTCTACCAAGGGTGACATAGTGAGGCTGTCTCAAAAAAAATAGAAAGTCTGTGTTGAAAAGCCACATAGGATTTTTCAGCTGAAAGGGGAAAAAAGGTGGCTGGAGGGTCTGGTGGGCCAACAGTAGCCTTTCCAGAGCCACTTGTTCAGAACAGCATGGTTTGAGCAGGAAGTGAAGTGGGGCAAAAGTGTGGGCCCCTTGGCTGCCCCGCTTCCCTAGGCCCAGCCCCTGTAAAGAGTATGGCGAGGCTGGGATCTAAGGCTTGTGCTCATCTCCTCTTTCAGTCATCATTCACTCCCTGGGCCCATTTCTTTTGCAGGATCTTGCAATATGTGGACTGCAACAGGGAGGGCACTGGCAGTGAGGCTATCTTTCCATTTGGCCAATTTTCCTATGCTAAATTCATGTCTGTTGGTAACTGCTCATGCAAATACCCCTTCAGTGTCTACCTTCACCTTTAGACCATAAGCCCTGAGAGTAAGTGGACCCTTTGTCCTGCTCAGAGTTGATTTCTAGAACCAAAAACAGTGTCTAAAACATAATAGGTACTCAATAATTAGGTTGATGAAATAACTGAGTGAGTGTGGGGTAGACCATATTCTTATTCTTTTAGCAGCTATAAAGACAAACCAAGAAAAAAAAGGCATCTCAACAGCTTCTAGATAAAACAGTATTCTAGATAAAAAGTAGTATCTCTTATGGCTACCTTTTTTCGTGAATATAGTCCCTGTGGTCCCTGTCCTAGTGATGCCAGGCCTCTATTCCAGGTGCTTTCCTTTTTTACCCATGGGAAGCCTATTTCTGCAGCCCCTGTGCCCAGGCTTCCCCTAAGAGGCTGAAGCCAGCTCTATTTGGGTTGAGCAACATGTTTAGGGTGCCTGAGATTACTCTTAACTCCAGGAAAGCCTGTGAGATGACATTCCAGAGTGCTCCTCCCCATCTTCTTTCATTTAGATAATTACAAGTCTTTTCCTTCTGAGGTTCTGAAAGAACTTGCCCATGGGGCAAAATCCTTTGGAAGGTGGTCCAAGCCCAGTGTTGATGATGTGCACTCATACATTGAAACGCTACCCTCTATCAATTATCTCAAGACCTGGGCAAGCTAGCAAGTAACCCCTTGTCAATGCTGAGAAGAAAATAGTCATACTAAAGAGTTAAGTCAGCTCAAGACTGGCTGGGCTTTCATAGGAGGAGCAAGCACTCCCTCTACTCTTCACTGAGGATCAATAGAGAGACTTTGAGCTGCAAAGGCAGTAAGCTGTGCCAGGGCTGGTTGTTGCCAGCCATGGCTCCTTCAAGACATAAGATTAGCTGGCTCTTGCAGAGTGTATTAGGTGTGCTCACGGAGAGGGCTGGGCTCTGGATAATGTCCTGCTTTCCCTTCCTGCTGGATTAGCTCAGGATGTGTAACTACCCTAGGGATGAATCCTTTCAACAAAAGAGTCTTTCTATCTCTGAGTCTCACTCACTTGCTCACTTTCTCTGTCTTCCAGAAAACATTATATAGAAGGAAATTTCTCTAAGATCAAGGTGGGAAAGAGTATATTCATTCAATTATTTATTCATTCAACAAACACTCATGATATATGTACCATGTGCTAAGAATTGTTGTAAGAGCTGAGGATGAGGCAGTGAACAGAACAGACTCGGTGCCTGCTCTCACAGAGCTTGTGCTTTAATGAAGAGGGGAAACAAGGTGATAAATAAGCAATAAATAAATGCAAAAGACAATTTCTGATAGTGATGAGTTCCAGGAAGATCATAAAGCAAGATAATGTGATAGAGAGGGTAGGTTCTTTTTGGGTGGAAATACAGGTTGGGGAGGGGGAGGGTGCTAATTAGGATTGATAGTCAGGAAAGAACTCTCCAAGAAGGTGGCCATTGAGCCAATATTGAACAACCTCAAGAAGCCAACCATGCAAAGACCTAGGAGTAGAGCTTTCTGGGTAGGATGGGAATGAGCTAGGTGTGTTCCAGGAATAAAAGGAAGGTCTTGATGACTGACATGTAATGGACTGGGGGCGGGGGAGGTATAGGAGGTCCAAGAAGTAGAAGGGGCCAGAGTATCTGGTGAAAATTACCAAAATGACATGCCAATGAAAACATCACTCCATGTGCTTCTCAATCTCTAAGCACTAGACATTAGGTACCTGTTTGTGCAGGGATCATGGAGTGATGACAGGCTGTGAGACTTTGACATGACTTTGGCCACTTCCATAGTCACACATATATGTCTGTGTATCTAGATTCCTTCCCACCACGCTTCTGCCTGGCACCTTACATATTTCATTCTCTTGTTGGACGAGTCAATAGAAATGGCTTTGCAAACTCAGCATTCCAAGTCAATTACAGAATTCCCATTTTAACAACTCATGTTATATGAGCGGGAAGTGGTTAGTCCTCTGCTTTCCAGCAATGCCCCTGACTTCCACATTAACCTTCTTGCTAAGCAGCATTGGGTTACAGATTGGGTCAGAGCCTGGGCTTTGCAGAGCTTTGCAGCTTTGCTCATTTCCCTAGTGATTATTTCTTCTCCCACTTCCTGTTGACTATTAGAGTCCCAAGTCATTTGAGATTCACGTTTCCCTCTCAGTGAAGGAACTCAGTGCCTGCAACCTTGTCAGGTGTACATTATTCACTCTCCCCCCCTCCCCCAACTGGGGAGTTCACTTCCTTCTGAAAGGTTGGTCCCTTTGTTGGATGGCTTTAGTTATGAGAAAACGCATTTACCTATTGAGTTTATTTTCCAGGAACATTCATTGGCATGATATTTGCAAAGAGTTATCTTGTGGTCTTAGAGTTTTTTGTTATTTGGGATAACATGATCAGTTCCTCATCTGTTCTCCTTGGTGAAGTTTCCGGATCCTTGGAAGCCCTCAGAGACACTTGAGTCAGTTAGGATTCTTTTGTTAAGAAATGACTAAAAATTCAAATCAAATTAGCTTAAGCCAGAAAAGGAACTTAATGGCTCACATATCTGAGAAGTCTGGAGAAGGCTGCAGACGTTCTTGGTTCAGTAGCTGATTTCTCCTTGTCTTTGGCTCAGCCTTCCTTTGTGTTGGGTTCATTCTCACTTCTGACATGGTGGCCCTTAGATTTACCAGACTCATATCTGAGTTTAAATGTGATGCTCAGATTGGCCATTCATGATTACATGCTCAGAGTAGAGCAAGGGGAAGGAATCCATTGCCTTAGGAATGGAGCTGTACTGAGCATGGAGAAATGGTTCCCTGGAGGAGAAGGGAAATACAGCCACCTGGAGAAAAAAAGTGAATAGATGTGTCAGTGGCAAAACAACAGTACCCCAATTGAGCCACAGATGTGAAAGTAACCAATATATCCCACTTCATTAGCTTAGGGTTCAATTAAAATCTTATCCTTCTATGCAAACTTCCAATTAAAGCCCCTCATCCCAAGTCATCTTTTACTTCTTTCTGGGGGCTACCCTGCTGAGATAAGCTGAGATGCATCCAAGGTGTTAACTAGTGTTTATCTGGGCTTTTTCTTTGGTGGAAACACAGCATGCTGTTTGGAGTGGAAGTAGAACTCAGACCTATTCCAGAAACCAGAGATGGAGCATCAGAGCTGCCTCCTCTGAGGGGCATGGAGATTTCTGTGCTGTTGTGGTTGCAGCTCCTGCCCTGGCCACGCTGTCATTTCAGTGGTCACATATGAAAACCTGTGAGGAGCTGGGACAGAGCCTCCTGTTCAGGTTGCTGCCCCTGGCCAAGGCAGGGGCTTCTGTGGTCTGGATGGAGGCAGATTCACTGCTTCAGCCCCTGCGCATATCCTGGTGTGACAGGCTCAGCCAGTGGGGTCCTCAGCTTGGTATAGCCTGGGCTGTAAGCATACACATAAACAAGTCGAGGATGAAGAAGAATTATTGCTTACTTTTTTTTTTTTTTTTGCAGTTTTTGGAGTTTTTGGCCAGGGCTGGGTTTGAACCCGCCACCTCTGGCATATGGGGCCAACGCCCTACTCCTTTGAGCCACCCAAGAATTACAACTTTTGTACTCTAATGATTTGTTCATTAATGTTCTAAATTTATTAGTTGATTAACTTTCCATTAACATTAAATGCTCTGTATGTACATGTTCACACAACATTTATACAATTGTAAATTAAAACTCAACTTAAATTTTCCCATTGATAGAAAATTATTTAATCTTCTAGACATTTATCATATTCTAAAATTATAAATCCATTATATCATATTTTCTTAAGTGCTTCAACTATTTAAAAACAAAAATACCCCAAATAATCATAGTAATTTTAAAAGTAATTATTAAACTGATATTGAAATCATTCATGAAAGTGCTAATATCTAAATTTATTTATATGTTCTTATCTTCTTATTTTTATTCTAAAACCTCATTTAAGTTCTTTTCCTAGGGTCATTTAGAGTGGCCAAGATTGTGGGATGCTGGCTGTAAATTCTTTAGCAGGATTAAGATCTTGTACCTTAAAAGCTAGCTCCTGGCTGGACGCTGTGGCTCACACCTATAATCCTAGGGAGGCGGAAGTGGGTGGATTGTTTGAGCTCATGAATTCAAGACCGGCTTGAGCAAAAGTGAGACCTCTTCTCTACTAAAAATAGAAAAACTGGGGCAAGAGGATAGCTTGAGCCCAAGAGTTGGAGGTTGCTGTGGGCTATGATGCTACGGCACTTTACCTAGGGCAACAGCTTGAGACTCTGTCACAAACAAACAAACGAACAAAAAAACTAGCCCCTGAAGGTCAGGCTGAGCCTCTTTGATCATTTAGCTTAATTTGTAATCCCCTGGAAGTTGTATAAATTTTAATTTTATGAAGGGAGGTGTCTTTTTCCAGAAATGATGGACTCCTTAATTTTTCACCCTGGCTTCCTGACCCTATGCCCTGCCACTGAGGGACTTTGACTTGGTTAGGATCCCCAATGAGTCTTGATTAGCTTGAGGTCAAGTCTAGGCAGTTAGCATCATCTTTGGGACACTTGATTCCTTTGCTATAATATCTTGGAACCTACACTTGACTTCTTTGTAACTGGTTAGTGTGAGTGCTCACTATGGCTGGCCAATTTGAGGACCTCTTCTCCCTCTGGACCTGGTCAGCCAGTCCTATTCTTGGTACAGCAATTACTTTTTCCAGCTTTACTTTACTTAATCACAATTTTAGTTTTTAAAATTTACTTAAAGAACATATCTTTTCCTTAAAATAAGAAATAGAATAACCCTATTGTGTATATGTATATGCATATGTGTATGGACACATGGCTGTGTGGGTAAAGGCATAAACTCACATTCTCTCTCTCTTCCATATGCATTAGAATTATTTTAAAAAGAATCTATTATATTCATTCTTTTGTATTTCATCTATATCGTTTATACTTACTATATCATTTCAACTCTTTCCTGAGCATTGTTGTACTCTGGCCTTTCACAAACCTGAGCTGTTTCTTTTCTTTTCTTTTTCTTTCTTTCTTTCTTTTTTTTTTTTTTTTTTTTGCAGTTTTTGGCTGGGGCTGAGCTTCAACCCGCCACCTCCAGCATATGGGGCCGGTGCCCTACTCCTTTGAGCCACAGGCGCTGCCCATAAACCTGAACTGTTTCTACTAGCTGTATTTATTGCTCCCAGTGGATGCTCAGAGTGCCCCAGCTCAGTCTATGAGAGGCCCTTTAAGCCAAGAATTGCCTCATACATCCCAGAAAGCATCTCTGTCCTCTGGCAACAGCTAGAGGATGTTCAGACCCTTTCTGATTTTTCTGTATTATTGTGGCCAAAACCTGGGTACTGGGAATGCACAGGAGAGTTGGGGGAGACAAAAATGTGGCTATTGTTTCATTTTTGGAAAAAGAAATTAGGCTCAGCACCCATAGTTCAGTAGTTAAGGCACTTGCCACATACACCAAGACAAGTGGTTTCAAACCCAGCCTGGGCCTGCTAAAAAACAATGATGAAAACTCCAACAAAAAAATAGCTGGGCATTGTGGCGGGTGCCTGTAGTCCCAGCTACTTGGGAGGCTGAGGCAAGAGAATCACTTAAGCCCAAGAGTTTGAGGTTGCTGTGAGCTTTGACACCACAGAACTCTACTGAGGGTGACATAGTAAAACTCTGTCTCAAAAAAAAAAAAAAAAAGAAAGAAATTAAAGATTTATTTTTTTAAAAGAGAATGCATTTGCCCTGGTTTTTCCAGTGTAACATGTCCATTGTTTTCTTTTCATAGTTGCATGCTCTTTCCATAGCTAGTGGTCTCATTAGCCACTGCAATATTTCCTGCCTTTATAAGTTATAGCTCCTTCCATTCACTCCATTCACTCTGCCAATCATTCTGGAAAGGCTGGGCCAGCATATGCCCCAGCATCCTTTCCAGGGGTCCTCAAACTGCAGCCTGTGGGCCACATGAGGCAGTGTGATTCTATTTGTTCCTGTTTTGTTTTTTTACTTCAAAATAAGATATGTGCAGTGTGCATAGGAATTTGTTCATAGTTTTGTTTTTTTTTTTAAACTATAGTCTGGCCCTCCAATGGTCTGAGGGACAGTGAACTGACCTCCTGTTTAAAAAGTTTGAGAACCCCTGGATCCTCTTTGATCCTTTAACCCGCTACAGAATCCAAGGCTTAGGTCCCATGCATCATCCTCTAGGTTTTGTTTTGGGAGGTTCATAATCTCTCTCAACTCTGCTTCATTAGAAATCTGTCTCTTGGGCGGCACCTGTGGCTCAGTGGGTAAGGCGCTGGCCCCATATACCGAGGGTGGCGGGTTTAAACCCAGCCTCGTCCAAAGTGCCACAAAAAAATAGCCGGGTGTTCTGGTGGGTGCCTGTAGCTACTCGGGAGGCTGAGGCAAGAGAATCGCTTAAGCCCAGGAGTTGGAGGTTGCTGTGAGCTGTGACGCTACAGCACTCTACTGAGGGTGACAAAATGAGACTCTGTCTCTAAAAAAAAATAGAAATGTCTCATAGAAATTTCACCTTCTATTTATTATTAAGAAATATAATATATTTATTAGAGGTAATTTGGGGAAGTCATTACATTACAATGAAGAAAATAAGAATCAGCTACGTCTCTAAGTTTTCTCTGTTCAGGCTGCCTGACACAAAGGATGTTTTTAGCAAATTCAGCTTGAGACCTTGAGAAGTCTGATTTATCTCCCAGTATTAACAGAAGTTATAGCTGGGAACTGGAAGTAGAAATAAAAGAAAAGAAAATTTAATTTTTACTGTTTATACTTGGGTATTGTTGGATTTTTTAAATCCAAAATTTATTGCCTTTGTAGTAATAAATATAATTTTAAGTTCTTTGGATAAAAATAAATTAACTACTCATGGTAAATACTGCTAATACTTCTTCTGTTTTCTTCTAGTATTTTTTCCCTTGAAGTACATATTTCTTTTTTGCAACATTAGAACCATAATTTATACTTAATTTTTTCCCCTTTACTTTTAATTTAAATTTAACATGATGTAACAGGCACTTTTTATGTTATCAGTTATTCTAGGGAAACATAGGACTTGTAAAAGCCGCGTGATATTTTCTCACAAGGATGTACCATACTTTATTGGATCATCTTCCTATTGTTGGCAATAAATTGTTTTAAATTTTAGAAATACATGAAAGATCCTCCCATTTAAGTTTCTCATTTTCCAGATGAGAAAGCTGCAGTCCAGTGAACTAGTCGTTTGTCCAGGCATGGCCAGCTGGTTGGAGGCTTGCTGCGGGCCAGGCCTGGAATGTCTGCGGCCTGGGCCCGGGCTCTTGCTGCCATTACACACCGCCTGTTGGGCTCCATAAGGCACTTTTTGGAAACTAACTGTAGGGTACTGCCTACATTCTTTCTAAATTACATTTTGTAATTTGGGGCGTATTATTCCTGCCCGTCAAGATCATTTTTTATCTTCTGTCATATAACCATTAGCTAATGAGGGACAGTGTAGCCAACATCAGAAATTGTGGCTTTTTCCTCTGTCAAGATCTGCTTCCTAAATCATCTCTGCACTAAGGAAGGGGAAATACTGTCATAACTTTGATCAGATAATTCCAATAGTCACCAGCAATTACAAGGAAGGGTGCTAATTAGCAGAACTTGCTCTGTGTTTCTCAAGGATCCCCTGGGTTCTGACATTCTGTGATCAGCATTCCAGGAGGATGCCTGGTCCCATGCTCACAGGATGGAAGAGGAATAATTATGGGGTGGGGAAAAGAGGAGGGACCTAACTGCTTTATTAGAAGCCTGCCTTATAGAAATGCCATATTTTATTTATTGTTAGAAAAATAATATTTTATTATTATAATATATGGTCAAATAGCTGACATAGTGGCAGACACAGGGTACCAGGGCATGGGTGACAAGCACTGTAGGAGGGGATCCTGGAGGACAGAACTGGTTGAGTTTGGGAAAGCAGGTAGATTAGAGGAATCTCTCTTTTACGTTAATAAAGGAATATTGTCTCACCCTAAAGCTGCATTATTAAAGTCTAAAGAGACATGAAAGAACTCATGATGATAGAAAAGATTAGTGTTCGAAAGCTGAAGCTTACTCTGATTTTTTCCCTTCACATTTTATGAAAAACATTTTATTCAGACTCTACAAATGAGTCTTTGAAATCAGAATCTGTCATCACTAGAACCACTTTTTAGTCATCTAATTTAGTTTTTTCCAGAGTATATCATATTCACTCCCCTTTAAGTTATTTGAGAAATAGCCTCTTTACAAATACAGTGGCTGGAGACTAATCTGCAAGAACATTTTTTCATGTATTACTTTTTTAGAAAATGTTCAATTCATGGGAATGCAGGCACCAGAGAATGTGATGGTTTCTATTTGTGGTTAATGTTAATCCATTGACCATATGGTAGTGTAAATTTCTAGGGCAAATTCCTTTTGTATGATGTTATGGCTCATTCCTGGCCTGCTATAATTGTATAATTTATCAACATTAAAAATGGACTTTGAAATGTAATAGTCCAGGGCTATTAAGTGTGTTAGAGAGAGGCAGTTTCCTTGGAAACTAAATCCTTTTTGAGAAAGACCCTTGGATCCCTGGGCTGCAATGTGAGTTGTGCATCCAGTTGGTCTGACCTGAGTTCTAGGCTCAATTGCCAGGTGTCATAGACAAGTTACTTAGTCCCTTTGGGACTTATCATTTTTATCTCTGAATTGAAGAAGTAAGACTAGTTCCATGGTTACTACTAGACTTCGGAGTATCAGTGACCAGTAATGCATTTAAATTTTTTAAAAATTTTGGAATAATTTTAGATTCACAGGGAAAGTTGCAAAGATAGGCAGCTTCCCCTAAAGTTATCTTTTATCAAGATTCCCTCTATGTTGACATCTTACATGAGTAACATACATTTGTCAAAACTCAGAAATTAACATAGGCATAGTACTATTAACTGCACTAGGAGCTTTATTTGGATTTTCCAAGTTTTTTCTTTGAGATCATTTTTCTGCTCCAAGATATCATAGTGCTTTTAGTTATCATGTCTCCTCAGCCTGCTCCACTCTGTGACCATTTCTCAGTCTTTCTTTGCTTATCATGACCTTAATAGTTTTAAAGAGTACTGGTCAGGTGTACTGTAGAATGTTCCAACCAGTAATATTTTTAAAAAACAGAAAAAAAAGGGAGTCTAGGGTTGGCAGATTTTTATTTTGACAGATAAGATGCATGAGTAAATCCTTGGGGTTGCAAGTGACAGAAAACCCAGCCAAAGGGGGAAGTCATTGTCATTCATGTCATTAAATAGTTCAGGGGCAAATGTGGGTTTGGTTTTACGTTCGTTACCAAGTCCCATCCTGTCTTTTGGCTTGGTTCTTCTCTCTTCTAAACAGTTGGGTCATTCTCAGATATGCATACATCATATGGTTACAAAAATGGCCTCGGCAGCCCACATGGCTGTTTCCATTCAGGGGTGTGTGTGTGTGTGTGTACATGTGTGTGTGTGCGTGTGCATGTTGGCAGTGTGAGACGTTTGCCTCTGTTTCACCCTCCCAACTAAGCTCTCATTGGCTCTGATTCAGACATCTGCTCATCCTTGAGCTAGAGTGAAAAGCTAATCCCTTTTCTGCTTTGATAGGAGGATGTATCACCCAGAGATGTGGCTGCCGTCTCGTAACCATGAAGAGAGAAAGCTGAGAGCTGAAGAGTATACCAGAACCTTAAAGATAACGAGAACCTGGGTTCTGGGTGATGTCACTTAGCTGCTGAATCCATTAACCCTACAGCTAGGTTGATTATATGAAATGATAAATCTCCTTTTTGTTTGAGCTCCTTTTAGTTGGGTTCCATATTTCTTGCAACCAAAAACACCTTAATGATGCCATATGACATGGTGCCCATTTTCTTGATATAGGTTTCTTTGTTGGGCATCTGTAATTGATGGCACAATGCAAAACAGAGATTCTGTTTCATAGTTTTCATTAGAATGATTGTTGAAAACTGTAGCTTCACCTAGGCATTCTGGCAAAACCAGAAGTGACACTCTTCAACTTCATACAATGTAGGGCATTACAGCAATGGCGCCAATGTTTCTGGTGGCTTTTGCTCTGGAATGCTGGAAGGAAGCCATGAGGACAGGCCAATGAGGGGACATGAAGGGGGCAGGAAGGGGCCTGCGGGGGGATCCTCACTTGGATTATGTCTGTTCTCAGGCTTCTAATCATCCAATGGGGACAATCCAGAATTGGTCAGAAAGGGACACTTCTATCTGGAGTACACTTCTCATGACAAACATCTGGGCACTTTGGGCTTAGATGATCATTTCTAGGGCGTCTTTCAACTTAGTCAAGCTAATATCGCAGGATGTGGTGGCATGGAAACCAACAGCAGGACTTTACTGTTAGCATAAGCCCATGTTTCTAATCAAGACCAATCTTTTCAAGGACTAAAGAAGTGACAGTTTGGAAATGCTTTGGCTTCCTCCCTTGTTGGTCTACAGACTCATTCCTTTAGTGATGTATATGAACAGTTTTTGCTTGCTCCCTCGCTTTTAAAAATCAAACCATTTCTACTCCTTCCTTCCCTCCCACGCACACTTTCTCACGGACAGATACATACTTCCATGAGGACTCTCAGACTTCTTGTGGATCCACATATTTTGAGCATGTACATAAAGCCATTTATGGGGTTTTAATCCATGAATCATAAACAGAAGATTCTCATTAGGAATGGACCTCTTTATGCCTGCATAGTACTCATAGTATTTAAAGGTGGAAAACAACAGTTTGTGGGAGGCTTATAAACTCACAACACACGCTGCATTTTAATATAAAAAAACTCAGATATGATATCAAGTCCAAGGGCAATGATCTGAAATGACAGCAGCACTTTGCTCAGGTCCTGGCATATCATAAATTATCAAAAACATCTGCTGAGAAAATGAATGATACTCCCCCACCCCATCTTTGGATTTTTCAGGGTAAAAAGTTACAAAACAGAGCTTTTGGAGGAAATGAAATATTTCAGAATTCATGGATTGCTAAATGCCTAAAGAATTTTTGGATTTCTCTGCAGTTAAACTTCAACAGGGCTGTGATTAATCTCATGCAGATTTGCTATTTTTTAGCAAATAAAATTTTATCTTTATTTGTTTATTGGAAATTTTATCTTTAGTGTAAAACTCACTCCATTGTATCAGTCCATTTTAGGGGCTCCTGTATTTTGTCTTTAGCGGCTCACACAAAGGCCTCAGGACCTGGGCACTCACTTCATTCCAGAGCATCCTACACTTTCCCACTTGGTCTCAAATTGGTTTTACTGAAACCCTGTCTTTATGTGGGTCAGGGCTTCCTTTTTCCCTAAAAACTTTTTTTTAACTTAAAAATACTCTCCCATTTCCAGAAATTCCTGCACTTCTTATTTCCTGTTGGCTTATTTAGGGGCATTTTTTGCTAATGATGTTTCAAGATGATTTCTTGAAACTGTTATAAAGTTATATAACTTTGCTGATTTAAAACTATCTTCTTTGCTAAATTCTTAACTGTTGAGTCTCTCTCTCTCTTTTTAGAACAGACTATCCTTCTTAACTACTGATGGTCAAACAGAGAAACTAGATCTCAGTTTTGAAGAATGTCAATCCATTATGCATTTTTCTTCCTTTTCTGATCCCAGATTCAACAATTCTCTGCTTTATACTAGTTTTTACTACCTTCTATTTTAACTCTGCCAATCAGACTCCAAGGCATGGACCTGTGTACTTATTTCTGAGCTCCTGGGTGACCTGCTGTCAAGGAAAGCATCTTATATCAGTAGCTAGGACTCCAGGTTCCAGTCTCAATTCTGCCTTTGTTTCTACATCTGCATAGAAAGGTCCCTGTAGTAGATGTCTTTATGGTTCTTTCAGCCCCAGGCCCTGATCTGGGATGGTATCTAAACATTCTACTTCCGCAGGGCTTGATGGCTTACGCCTATAATCCCAGAATTTGGGAGGCTGGGGTGGGTGGATTGCCTGAGCTCAGGAGTTTGAGACCAGTCTGAGTCAGAGCAAGACCCCGTCTCTAAAAAAAAATAGCCGGGCATGGGGTGGTGCCTGTGGCTCAAAGGAGTAGAGTGCCAGCCCCCTATGCCCCAGGTGGTAGGTTCAAACCCAGCCCCCGCCAAAAAACTGCAAAAAAAAAAAAATTACTGGGCATTGTGGCAGGCGCCTGTAGTCCTAGCTACTTGGGAGACTGAGACGTGAAAATTGCATAAGCCCAAGAGTTTGAGGTTGCTGTGAGCTGTAATACCACGGCATTCTACCGTGGGCAACAAAGTGACAGACACTCTGTCTTAAAAAAAAACAAAAACAAAACCCCCAAACATTCTATTTCTAAAGGCCTTGGAAAAGAAAATTCTGGGATCCGTGGCTTCTTATATTTTGTTTTGTTTTTGTTTTTTTTTTGGCTTCTTATATTTTGATTTTTCTGCCTACTAGCTCTGTAAAAATTTCTTCCTTCTATCGCATAAACCCTTCCCCATTTAATCAATGAGGCCCAATGAATTAGTTAGTGTTTGCACACCGATTGATCTAGCATGTTTTTGCTCTTTCTCTTCATAAATGTTGGCTATTCTAATTATTTATATTTTTTCCAGAATAAAGATTATAGGTACAATGGTGTAGCGCAAGAAGGCTAGGCTTGGGATGGATGATCTTGGCTCTCTGAATTTCCCTTTCCTGTGTATAAGGTGGGGACTTGGCCACTTGGACTTGGGACTTGGCCATGGGGCTGTTGTGAAGATGAACTGAGGTGATGCCCTAAAGTCTGGTGGAGAGTGGGTGTCTTCATGATGTGTGATTATGTTGTGGCCTGTCCTCTGCTGGGTCAAGGAGAGGATCCAGCTGTGCACAGAGACCCTTCACTGGTGGCTTTAGATTCATATGGAATGCTTGGTGGAATGTGATGGGCTGTAAATAAATTAAAAAACACATTGGGTGAAAATCTGGCTTCCTGTGACTGTTTGAATGCTGAGCAGGGGGCATTTGTTCAGAGCACTGTGGCTGTCTCCTTGTGCCTCCCCCAGTCCCCTGGGCTAAAAAAAAAAAAAGAACTTTCCCCAAACTTTCCCATTCCTCCATGGCCTGGCTGAGAAAGCTGAAATTCCATCCTGTGTTTGTTGTCACCCGTGGCCCTGTTTCCATGGTTACCCAGATTCCAGGCACTGGCCTTGGGCCACACAACGCATCCCTCAAAGTCTCTTTGGCAGAGGAAAAACATTCCTCCTTGCCATGAGGAGTCAGAGCCAAGAGAGCTGTGCGTTCCTTCTCCCGAAGCCCTGCCCCGCCCCCGACCTTGTATTATCTGCATGTTCTAGGTGGTTCTGAGAGGCACCGTCTTTCGTACGTGTACAGAAGGTGGGGCGGTGGTGGTAAACATAGCATAACAGTTTCCTCCATTTCTCTTTTCATTTGAGCAGAGGAATTACTTTCTTATACCAATCACTACACCCTTGGAAAACACTCCAGATGGCTCTCATTAAAATTCCAATTCCCCCTTTTTTGCAATTCATTCCCCACCAGGCCTCTATTTTTCTCAAACTACAATCTCAAAAATAAACACCGGGTTGAGGAACAAGTGAGGGTGTCTAGGTGTACCCACTCCAATGAATGGAATCTCCTCAGAGACTCCTGATGTGCCCTGTAGGGGCCGCCAGCTCCTCTTCTTGCCAACGGACTCCTTGCTTTCTCTTGCTAAGGGCAGTAGCCTGTGGCATTTTCTCTATGCACTGTCACCAGAGAGAGTTTGAACACAACTGGGGGCATTTTCAATGGCATAAGTGCCCTTGGCCATGGGCTCTGCTGCCTCTACAGGAAGATGGGCACACGGCCAGCTAGGTCCCTGCTCCCCAGCAGGTCCTGCCCCTGATAGTGCCTGCAGAGGGCCTGTCCACCCCAGTTAGAGCACACTGAGGCCTCCGTTCACTACTAAAGACACCACCCACAGGAGTGAAGTGACACTTACTCTAAAAAGGAAGGTGGCAGGCTGGGGGGATTGCCAATGCCTTTTGGTTATAACTGTAGCTGAGCAATACATAGGCTTTGCTTCCACATCTGGAAAAATCAGCTTATGCAGGAAAAGTATGTATGTGCCCAAGGATGTGTATTTGGTGTGTTTTTATTTCCAACTTTCAATTACAAAAAATTTTAAAAATATAGAAAAGTTGTAAGAATGGTACCTTGAATAGCTATACTCCCCACTTACATTCAATAAATGGTAACATTTTGTCACGCTTTTTCCCTCCCTTTCTAGATAGCTCTAGACTTTGGAAAGTTGGAATCTTGCTTCTGTAGTGTTTTAATAACCTTTTAGTTTATGTATTAATGTAATTATATAATGCCACCCTGTACCACATAATGTTTCTTTCAACAACAGACTGCATTATTTCATGATGGTCTTGTAAGATTATAATACTGTATTTTTTACAGTACCTTTTCTGTTTAGATACACAAATGCTTACTGTTGTCTTATAATTGCCACAGGATTCAGTACCAGTAACATGCTGTGTGGATTTGTAGGGGGTAATAGGCCGCTATACCATGTAACTTAGGTGTGTAGTAGGCCATGCCATCTAAGTTCGATGTTCACACAGTGACAAAATTGCCTAGTGACACATTTCTAAGAATGTATCCCCATCATTAAGTGACACATGACTATACATGAATATATGTTATAATAAAACATTCAAATGTAGAAGTTTAGAGAGATAAGCCAAAGCCTGGCCTGGGTCCCATCTCCCTATCACCCAGGATTGCTTGGTTTCTCTTTGCCGACCTTTGTAATTATGCAGACATAAGCATATTTAGATAAAAATATAGATTTTGTTATATGTGTTTTTTTAAACATAAATGAGACCATACAACACATGCTGTTTTACAATTTATTCTTCACTTGGAAATATGCCTGAGAACTTTCTATATTAGTACTTGGAGCTCTGCCTCATCTTTTAACTACTGTGAAATGTGCCAAAGAATGGTTTTTATGATAATTTTCTTAACCATTTCCTCTTGATGGGCATTGTAACTATTTATTATTATTTTTCCATTACTCATGATGATGCAAATAATATCCTTGGGAGATAATTTCTTAAGGACATGCACCAGTATTTCTCCTTAATAGATACCTAGAGGTAGAAGAGCTGTTTTGGATGAGACGCGTACTTTACATTTGGGTAGATAGTGCCAAATTGCCCTTTAAAAATGGTTCACTACCACGCACCAGCTCTAAGAGAGAGCTCATTTCCCCTCACCCTCACCAATGTTAAATTTTATAAGTCTTTCTAAGTGTTGACATTCTGATGAATGAGAAATAATAGTATTGTTCATTTAGTTTACATTTCTTTGATTATTAGTAAGGTGTTAGAGTTCAGCTAAAGATGACAGAAGCCACTCCATTAGTTTATACAGAAAGATTTAATACAGGGCAGGGCCTGAGAGGAGAATGGCTGGGAATGCAAGAGCCACCAGGATGAGACTGGAAAGAAGGCCTCATCAGGCAGAGCCAGGCTGCTGACTGTCTGGGTGGAGCTGGAGGATGCTGCATGGGGTCCTAGTCAATGACAGGTGTCAGGGCATCCCCACTGGCCAAGAGGCAGGGATGCTGCACCTCGTTCTCCCCCCAGAAGCCCTGGCCAGTTAGACTGTGGGCCACTTAGAGCAAGTACCTCTGTGAGCACAGTGGCAGGGGCAGGGGAGCTGCTGGAGAAGCAAGGTATCAGGTGGGGGGGACGCACGCGCAGAGATGCCACGAAGGTAGAGCAGAGCACGGCACGGGTGGAGGAAAACGCTTTCTGCTGTTGGGTAGTGACATCTTGATAAAGGGATCTGAGTCACCAGGGAGGCATGGAATAACTGGGATGGGTTTGTACACCAACCTCTCTCTCACTTCCTTTGGCGTCATTTGGTTGTTTTCAAATTCTCCACCCTTTGCCTGTCCCACCTCCACTCAACATCAGATCCACTTGGTGTGTGTTGTGTGCGTCTTTGTGTGTATACACACACACACACAATTGGTTCTTGGTAAGAATAACACTAGATGAAAGCATAGGAGATTGCAGTTTTATGGCTATTTTCGACTTACCAGAACAGATATTCCATATGGTTCAACGCAATAGGGTAAATTAAAATGAAACCCAGGTAGAAACCTTTTATATTAATGCGTAGTTACAGGCGTCCTCAAACTTTTTAAACAGGGGGCCAATTCACTGTCCTTCAGACTGTTGGAGGGCCAGACTATAGTTTTAAAAAAAAAAACTATGAACAAATTCCTATGCAAACTGCACATATCTTATTTTGAAGTAAAAAAACAAAACGGGAACAAATACAATCACACCACCTCATGTGGCCCACGGGCCGCAGTTTGAGGACGCCTGGAATGGACTCATGAGGTAACTGTTGTTCCCAGCTCTGAAATTGTCTTTTCGCCCTGTACTGCAGTCAGAGACTATTCTGAGACAAACGCATTGCTGTGGCCAGGGAGGTAGAGATTAAGGTCACATAATAAATAGTGGGCTAAGAGCCAGGTAGAATTTAGGCAACGGCATGTCCTGGAATTGGGTGATAACCTTGCTTCAAGTTCTGTCTACTTCTTGCCCACAGTGTTTAAGAGACCAGAGTGACAGATGGCTCATTTGAACTGAGGGAATGATTTCAGCAACTACACTGGGGCAGCTTTCAAGGATTTAGAGCCCCCTGTCAGGACACCACAGCCAACTGGACAGTCTGCCCTCTATTTTCTCCTGCCACTCCTTCTGGACCTGCTGGCTTCTGTCATCCCAAAGGCTAATGCTCACAGTGCCTTGAATTCTCACTCCAAAGGTGAGGATATTTGTTGGGTTGAGTTAGTCACTATTCAGTGTGGAGCCCCAACACACAGCTACAGTAGATTCAAGGACTAGCTACATAATTTAGGGGGCCCAGTGGAAAATGAAAATGTGGGTTCCTTGTGAAAAAATTGTTAAGAGTTTCAAGACAGTGGTAGCAGAGCATTCATTATACCAAACCAAACACAGGCCCCTTTGAGGCCCAGTGCTACCTTGCAGGTTGTATTCCTATGAAGATGGCCCTGGTTGGCCACCCATGGTGAAGCCAGGAGGGCCATGAGGTAGGAAGCTCCTTCAAGGGACCAACCTGCTGGCTTCCCAGGCCTGCCTTTGCCTACCCTTTCCGTTGGAGCTTGCTGTTGGGGGATGGCCCTGCAAGGAATATGTATTTAATGGTGGTAAGTTAGAACCAGATTAAGAAAGGAAGCTGTGGGGTGGTGCCTGTGGCTCAATGGAGTGGGTGTTGGCCCCATGTGCCAGAGGTGGTGGGTTCAAACCCAGCCTTGTCCAGAAACTGCAAAAAAAAAAAAAAAAAAAGAAAAAGAAAGGAAGCTGTGGAGGCTTAATGGATTATTTTTGGATGACGCCTAACTTATTCAAATGATTTCACAAAAAGAGCTGGGAAAGAGCTCATTCAGAGACCCAGGCCTGATTATGAGTTGGAGTCACATAGAGCAAAAATCTGATTCCAGCCTTCTTCTATAGCCAAAGTTCTGAACTGCCCTCCGCCTCTGTGTGCCCTCACTTGGACCCCCCACAAAGCCTCAATAAACAGCCCAGTCCAACCCTGGCCAGCCAGAATCCCAGGGAACCTGCACTTTCCTTGCATAAAACCCTGCTCAGCACTTTGGGCAACCCAGAGATGCAAAATCACTTCCAAGCAAAAGACCACATTTATTCAGGATCTTTGGTTTCAGTTTGCTAAAGCATCAGCCAGTGATTTAAACTTTCTAAAAGGAACGAAGCGTCCCCTGCTGGATATTGTGGAGCACTACCATTAAACAGTCCTCTGCCAATGCACCCACATCTGCAACTGTACCTTAGGGAATTAACTTGCATAAAACCCAGTGACAACAGTAGGACCCACGGTAGCCAAGTTATGAGTTACATAGGAGTTTGGTAAAAGGCTGAACTTTTAACTTTTAAATGTCTCCTGACTCCTAGGCTCCTATTAAAAATTCTTTTAGTTCTTTGTCTCCATTACAGAAACATCTAGGAGTTCTGAGTGTTCTAATAGGATATTCTTTTTTCTTTTTTAATTTTCAGGTTAATGTGAGGGTGCAAACAAGCAGGTCACAATATTTGAATTTGTTAGCTAGAGTCCCTCTTATAGTTGTGTCCTGCACCTAAAAGGTGTGCCATACACCCCTACATTGTGCCCATTAAGTGGGAGCACCCCAAATCTCTTCTCTTTCCCTCCCCCCATTCTCTCCCTCCCCTTAACTTCAATGGAAATGAGTTTTTCTCTTTTGTGGGCGTGAATTAGATCATCTACTGGATTCGTAATAGTATTGAGTATATTGGATATTTGCTTTTCTATTCTTGTGATACTTTACTAAAAAGAATGTGTTTCAGCTCCATCCAGGTTAATACAAAAAAAGATGTAAAGTCACCATCTTTTTTATAGTTGAATGGTATTCCATGGTATACATATACTACAGTTTGTTAAACCACTCCTGGGTTAATGGGCATTTAGGCTGTTTCCACATTGTGGAGATTGCAAATTAAGCTGCGATAAACAGTCCAGTGCAAGTGTCCTTATGGTAAAATGATTTTTTTTCTTGTGGGTAGATGTCCAGTAATGGAATT
Organism: Loris lydekkerianus; assembly: GCA_963574355.1. Lineage (NCBI taxonomy): Eukaryota > Metazoa > Chordata > Mammalia > Primates > Lorisidae > Loris > Loris lydekkerianus. The sequence goes on from CAUYPK010080902.1 coordinate 21,504, forward strand.
GCAGGATCAAATGGGAGATCATTGAGTTCTTTGAGGTTTCTCCATGCTTATTTCCAAGGAGGCTGTATTAGTTTGCAGTCCCACCAACCGTGTATAAATGTTCCCCTCTCTCCACATCCACACCAGCATCTGTAACTTTGGGAATTTGTGATGTGGGCTAATCTTCCTGGGGTTAGGTGAGATCTCAGGGTGGTTTTGACTCACATGTCTCTGATGATTAGGGACAATGAGCATTTTTTCATATGTTAGGCATTTAAGCTGTCTTTCTCAGAGAAGGTTCTGTTTATGTCTCTTGCCCAGTGATAGATGGGATTGTTTGCTCTCTTTTTGTTGATTAATTTGAGTTCTCTATAGTTCCTAATTATCAAATCTCTGTCAGATTTGTAACTTGCAAGTATCTTTTCCCATTCTGAAAGTTGTCTATTTGCTTTGACTGTTGTGTCTTTAGCTGTGTAGAAACTTTCTTCCCAGTTCAGGATGGATGATCGCAGAAGGTTTTACAGGTGTGGACCCCCCCACACCTGATATCCTTTGGGGATATCAAAACCCATGATCCTTGGACATGGTTGGGATCCATTTACTATTTATCCAGACAGCACAGGTTGGGATCCATTTACTATTTAAAATTCCATTTTGCAATAGGTTCTTTAACTTTAACCTTAAGTCATTTAATTTTTTTTAAGTCAACTCTTGACCAATGAGGACAATGATATCCACCTAAAAAGCGAATTCCAGGTTTGGAGCTCATGTGCATAAAGTGCAGAGAAGCACTTGATTAATCATGGTGTCACTGTTACTGTACTGTTATGATCTGGGTCTAAGTTTGGCTTTAAAGGAAGGGCAGCTCCTGGACTCAGATTCTGTTTCTAGAACATAGAGGCTGTGTCTTGCTCAGAGCTCCCACTTGTGGGTCATAAGGGCAGGATCATGCTGGGCACTTTAATCTCTTTAGAACCATAGGACCACAATATGCACCTGGCACTGATGGGTCTGGACAATTTCACTTTTAAGAGACATCCCAAATTCCTCCACTTCCTCCTCCATCTTGCTAGTCCAACCCACCATCGTCTGTCCCTTCAGCCAAAGCTCCCAAAACCCTTTTGTCTTTCCACTTCTATCCTTCCTGGTCAAATCCATCCTCCAAAGTGACTTACATTAAAAGAAAATCAAGTCAGATCAGACCCCACCCTCGCAATCTACAGTTAAAACCTTTCAATGACTTAGAAAAATATTTTTAAACAAGACACCTGCCCACCCACCCACTTTGCTTACAATGCCAGTCCCACTTCTGGGCTTTCTGGACCATGAGATGGTCCCAATTTTTCCCCTCGCTACTCCTACTCACCCTTCCAGTGTTGGCTCACATAGTCAAGGAGAGACAAGAGATATCACTGCCAAGTCTGAGGGGCTCTTGAAGGAAGTGGTTCAAAACTTGGAGTCTTTGCTCCATCTGGGAGACTTGGAGCTGAGGTTTGGGTCTCCTGCAGAGCACTTCACAAACCACGAATCTCTGAGACCTCATCATTTCATTATGTGCCACCAGCGAGTGGGCACAACTTTCTACTACTCCTGAGGCTCCTGGCTTCAGATCCTTTCCTCTCCCACCCTCCTCTGCTTCCCAATCAAGGGGTAGGATAATTTTTTTTTTTTTTTTTTTTTGAGACAGAGTCTCACTATGTTGCCCTCGGTAGAGTGCTGTGATGTCACAGCTCACAGCAACCTCAAACTCTTGGGCTTAAGTGATTCTCTTGCCTCAGCCTCCCAAGTAGCTGGAACTACAGGCACTGGCCACAACACCCGGCTATTTTTTTGTTGTTTTTGCAGTTGTCATTGTTGTTTAGCAGGCCCGGCTAGGTTTGAACTCGCCACCCAATGTGCTACGGACACTGAGCCAGGATGTCTGCTTTCTGCTGGGCATAGGAAGCACAAAGGGCCTGACTACTTCCTTGGAGAGTGTAAATAATTCAGAACCAAAGTTAGCATTTTAAGTGATGCACTATGAAAGCTATTTATCTCAAGATCTCCCCTTGATTATCCAATGTACATCACATCCCCTTCATACGCTTCTGCACCTGCAGTTGTCCTGTTGGTGCCTACGTTCCCTTTACCTGGGCTGGGTACTCATTCCCCAGCTACTGGGTATTGGCCACCAAAGGCTCACAGCTGTACTGTCCCTAGTAATGCCCAGGTTATGCCTTCTCTGGGGGATGGCAGGAGGGGTGGAGCCAATACTGAGCATGGCTCAGTGCCAGCATGGCCCTAGCCCCCTAGTCCAGAGCTCCCATGGGAATAGCCTGAGGCAAGACTTCAGCTGACACCTCTTCACTTAGCTTCTTTCCCTTTAGGGATTATGGTGAAACCTGCTCTTTTCCTTTTGGTTAATCCACTGAAAGATCAACTCATAATTATGATAGATTAATAAAGAGAAAGGTTTATTTTCAAATACTATGCGTATGGGGGGAACCACAAGAATGATTTCCCAAAGTCTCAGTGGTGGCCAGTGGCTTTTAAAGATGCCTTTTAGTAGGGAAGGGGGAGAGAAACTGGAAAATAGACAAGTAGTTGCTAGGAGAGGAGAGTGTAGATTGGTGGAAGTAGATTGATTTGTAAATTAACCTCAGAGACAGGTATTGTGCTTCAAATGACCTTGAAGCCAGGTCTATTAGCCTGTGATGAGGAGGCCAGAAGCCTTTTCTGAGTCTAAATCAGGTTACTCAGGTTTTAAGGAGAGGCCAGTGCTTTCTGATCAAAATGGCCTTTTAAAATACTTTATACTAACAAATCATATTTTGGGGTGAAATTTCCTTAGCTCCTTCACCCTGCCCCATCCTGCGTCCCTCACAGGGTTCTCCTGAGAACACAACCTTGATGAATAACTTTTATAAGAATGTTCTGCTTCAGGCTTTGCTTCCAGGAACCTAAGTCACATCCTTTATTTCTCTTTCCTAGCTTATGGCACAATTCGAAACCAGAGACTTACGTGGCTGTGGGTTTAATGCTTATGTCTCCCCCTCCAAACACAGGCTTCACGAAGGCAGAAGCCACACTTAAACTTTGTTCATTGCTATGTTCTCAGGATGGCGTATAGGACCTTCCACAGAGAAGAGCAATACACTCGCTTTGAACTGCACATCTAGAAGGAACAAAAGGGCCACAGAGCCTTAGGGCTTCCCTATATAGACTCTTTTCTCTTTGGGTGTTTTGATATGTAAGGTTGAAGAAAGCTATAATGGCAGCTCAGCATTCCTTGTGTCCATCATCCTCAAGCCAGTCCTAGATGGACAGACTTTAACTGGTCCTGGTTAGTTACCTATTTCCTGACACAATGAACAGTCCTGGCACAATAGCACAGGTCAAAAATTGCCCAGTGAGGCCATTCCTGGGGGAGAGTGCAGTTCTCAGAGGAAAATCATAGACAGATAGCTGTCTTATGACAACCACAGTCTGATTCACTTGAAATCAAGACAACTCCCACATTCTACTGGTCTACCAATATTCCAGGGAAAGGCTAGGCTGGATTCATATGAACCTTCACCAAGTTCTTAGACATTAGTGCTTTAGGTATTATATACCACAAATTGTAAAATCCTCTTTTAGCAAGAATGTGAAAGAACTGGGGCATATTAAGTATTTTAGTTTTTTGAAAAGCTTCTTTTCTCTAATTTTCTATTAGATTGTCTTTCTTTGATTATTGAAGAGACTGGTACTTTGGAGTCTTCGTTCTGAAGACTTGTATTTCTAGGCAGGACCACTGATGCAGAGGAAAGAGATGAGCCTGGCTGTGTCTGGATTACAGGGGCTTGCTACACACTTCTGATTGAAACTCTAGGAAACAAAGACTCAAGTGAAAATAGGATGAAAAGAGATCTAGATTCAGTGTTTTCAGTTTTTTTATTTGGGGGGGCTGTTTTTGGCTTGGGCTGGGTTTGAACCCGCCACCTTTGGCATATGGACCCCTGTACCCTACTCCTTGCAGCCACAGGTGCCGCCCTAGTGTTTCCAGTTTTTTTCAATGAGGGACACAGAAGTATACACTAGGACTTCTTTCTAGTACATGTTTGAGAACATAAAAGACACTGTTTAAAAGAGGCAGATAATTCCAGGATGCACAAATATGTTTTGCAAAATATAGGTTCTTATACAAATGTATTAACTAAATACTGACTCCATGGTGGTTTGGTTATTTGAGAGTGCTTTGAGAATATAAGAAATGCTGTTACTGGACAAAACTAGCGGTCCGCCTCACCAAAGATCCTTTCTAGCAGCACCAAAGTAAGTTGTAGGAACAGCAGAGGCAACTGGCAGATAATTACCTACTCAATCAGCAAATTTACTGAAGTTTGAAAATACCATGGAGAATCTTAGGAATCCCAGTATTTAGTGAATGGCAAACTCTATAGATTTGTAATACCTACAGGCTAAATCCACTCAGAATGCTTCTCAAAGTGGGGGGATTGAGAAGTTAATAATTCTCACAGGACACATATAGTTAAGTAGGTGAGAAGTGTTAAACTTTGATAGTAACGTAAAATCAGAGTTGAAGGCAAATGTTTAACCACTCATGTTCAAACAAGCTACTAAATGAACAATTTTAGGTTTAAACAGTCCAATGTTCTACATATGTGAGAAATCTGTTTGTCATTCTGATGAGTTTTTTTTTCCTTGTTTTTCAGTCTGTCTCCCTAGTGCAGTAGTATCACCATAGCTCACTGTAACCTCAAACTCTTGGGCTCAAGTGGGTTTCTTCCCTCAGCCTCCTGACTAGCTGAGACTACAGGCACACACCACTGTAGATGATTTTTCCATTTTTAGTAGAGATGGGGATCTTGCTCTTGTTCAGGCTGGTCTCAAACTCCTGGGTTCAAGTGATCCTCCCACCTCAACCTCCCAGAGTGTCAGGATTACAGGTGTGAGCTACCATACTTATGCTCATTCTGGTGAATATTTTCACATTGCTACTGTAAGTGTGTGTGCATTTTTGAGTGTTGATTCACTACTCAAAGATTTGAATTAGGAGACTAAAATAACATTTTGTATCTATGTATTTTTTAAAAATCCATTCATAAAGAGCCGAGTGTCAGTTTCCAATGGGGGGGACATTCTCGTGGAGGTACTGTAAGGCTAAGTCTGTCCACTTCATTTCCTGTTCTTTGACAGATTCTGTGGTGCCACCATTGTCTTGTTCAGGTTCAGGAAGCTCATTCTGAAAAGGTACAATGGACATTTAGAATAATAATACATTCTGTATTAACTTTTTTTTTTTTTTGCAGTTTTTGGCTGGGGCCAGGTTTGAATTCACCACCTCTGGTATATGGGGCTGGCGCCCTGCTCCTTTGAGCCACAGGTGCCACCTCTGTATTAACCTCTTAAAACTCAAGAGCATTTAGAATTAAAATGCGAGTTCCTTGGATCAGGCAACATAATTGACACGTATACGCTAAAGAAAGAACTAAAATAAACAGATGCAAGGAAAATATTAAATGTATCACACAAATGTAGCCTGGTCCCTCTTCAGTAGGGAGCAAAGGGCATCCTGACTCTGGTATTTGTGTAGGGGACTGTGTAGGGGAGGAGCTAAGGGCAGAGGCTTTTGGCAGCCAACTAGGATCTAAATCCATAGTTCCACCATCTGCGGGGTAACTTAACCAAGGCATTCAAATCCCTGAAACCTTTGTTTCCTTTTTGGAAAATGGGAGAAAAGACTAGCGATCACCTCACAGGACTACTATAAGGATTAAATGAGGTAGTTAGGTGGTTAGCATTGTATGGGCATTCAGTGCTAAGAGCTAGTACTAAATCTTTTTTGGGAAGTGTGCTTTAAAAAAATACCAGATTTTCTGGCATATTCCTTAAGCACTAGAAATGTATCCCAAAAGCTATCCTATACCCATTATACCTAAGTTATTATGAAGGTGGAGATGGAAAGGAAACACTGAAAACATAATAGACAAGACCTCCCTCTGGTGGTGGAGCAGGGCAACATAAGATACAGCAAATGACCAATCACACCCTACCAGCAATTTCTGAAAATGGTTAAGTGCAGATCTGGGATCATTTCTTTATATTTTAAATTTAAATTTACTACTACTGAAAATCTGCTTCATACCAGAGTTCACTAACACCAATATATTTCTTTTCTATTATCTGAATTTACATTTTATTTTAGGGTTAGCAAACTTGTTATTCAATATGCAGACTTACGTTTTCCCACTGTATTACAATTTGCAATTGTGAATGTTTTTCTCCTTTAAAGTTATGTTAATACACATTACATAATTATTTACTTACAACATGTACAAGAATATGTGAATCACATATATCTTGCTCTAATAATGTAAGACTGAGTGGGATTCAAATATACTTGTACAGAATGAGAAGAGCTATTATTCATTGTGAAGCAAAACATACCCTCTTTAAAACTTCAAAAAAGCCTGATCCTAATCATTACTTACAGATGACAAAGAATAAACAGCTCCTTGGTTAATAAATTATTCTCAGAGTAAAGCAACTTTGCTTAAATTTCATCCTATCTGTGGTGTGACTTCTACAATAATATGTCTTTCGTTTGGTGATTACTGTCTCTTGCAATGAATGCCACCATATAAAATTGCACTTATGTGTCTGGAGAACAAAAACAAAAGTATCATAAATACAACCATCCAGTATGGTTTACATAAATGGTTGTAGTTCTTTCCAACTACTCCTATCAAAAGGTGGACTCTATTTCTGCAATCTTGGATCTGGACTGGCAATATGACTTGCTTTGGCCACCAGAATGCACTTATGGTGCCAGGGGGGCCAGTTCCTGGCCAAGGTGCAGTTTCTCCTCATGCTGCTCTTGGAACTCCGAGAATGAAAAGTCTGTGCTGGCCTGCTGGGTTGTGGTCTAACTGCTCCATCATCCAGCTGACAACTTGCTAACTGCCAGGTATGTGAGATAGCCCAAGATCATCCAGCCTCTAGAAAGTCTATTGGCTGAACGCACAACACAAGCAAGTCTAGCAGTGGATCAACTGGGCCAAAAGACCTTCCCTGCTAAGCTACAAAATCATGAAATAAATAATTTTGTTTTAAGCCATTAAGTTCTGGGGAGATTTGCTATGCAGCAAAAGCTAACTTGATATACATGTTGCCTTAGAATCACAAGAGCAGGGAAAAGTATGGATTAGCCAGAGGGCCAGGCTAACATCTGAAAGTCATCCACACAAATGGCTCTCAATCCAGGCCATCACATCTCCAGCATTTGACAAGTTTGCTTTAGTTTCTTGACTTTGTTCAGACCTTCCTTCCTTGCATAGACCTCTGCAAAAGCTTGCTAACTGGTCTTCTGTCCTCCTTTCTCCATGTTGGCCCATCTCTAACAATGCTGCTAAACTGATTTTCCAGAAGCCAAATCTGACAGTCTCATTTCTAAGACCATTCATTCCTGGATCTCCTGTAGGTGAGGTCTAAGTGTAGCATCAAATACTTCTCTCAAAAACCTGGTCCAAACCCAACTTTTCAGCCTACTTCTATGACAAATGTATTCTCCATCCACACTGAATGTCTCATTATCTCCCAAAGGTTTTCAAAACTCTGGGTATTTACATACCTGTCCTCTCTGATGCAGTGCCTTTGTGACCTAGCTTAAACATACATTCTTTCTGATGCCCACCAAGCAATCAGCTGCTTTCTGTATGACATGGCTATTCCTATCACCACTCAATCATTTATTATTATAATTATTCATTTATATGTGTTGCCTCTCTAGATTCCCCAGGAGCAGAAACCATATCTTATGTTCATACGGTACACAGGTACTCTCAAAAAAAAAAAAAAAAAAAAAATATGCTTGTTGAGTGAATGAATAATCAAAAGCTCACAACACAGGATTAAGTCCAACTTATTAGCTACCAGAATTTGGACAAGCTGCCCTCTCTGATCTTAGTTTTTTCCTATAAAATGGGGATATAATACTACCTTCCTTGCAGAATTGTTTTAAGGGTTAGAGATAAGGTATGTTGTTAATCTCAGTCCCTGGCATGATAATGGTATTTAATAAATAACAGTTACGATTCTCATTATGCTCTTTTGACTGTATTATAAAATTTGAACTAAATTGTGACTTATTCTTTGATTTGTGTATCATTGAACATAATCTTATTTTTAAATGAAAATGTAGGTGAACTATTTTCTCTTGTAAACAGCAGCACCAGACAACCTACCTGTAAATTACATTTTGTTAACCACTCTTCTCAGGGCAGCTGGCATGCTTTAAAGAAAAACAGTCCCCAGGCCCCATTCTCCTTGTATTAGGCCTCCATGACATAAGTAGAATTTTTATTTATTTTATTTTATTTTATTTTTTTTGCAGTTTTTGGCTGGGGCTGGGTTTGAACCCGCCACCTCTGGTATATGGGGCCTGTGCCCTACTCCTTTGAGCTATAGGCGCTGCCCCCAGAAATAGGATTTTTAATAAAAATGTATATATGCTAAACTGTTGCATCACTTAATATATGAGGTTTAAAAGACTCCTTGCAGAAAGTTTTCCAGAGATTAGGGAAGAGTATTCTAGGAGCTGTTGGCCTGAATGCAAAAGAGAAAAGTCAGGTATCTTTTAAATATTTTCCAGGGAATTTAGGATAGGTATGTTCTAAGAATGTAAATTTCAGCTCGGTGCCTGTGGCTCAGGCAGCTAAGGCTCCAGCCACATACACCTGAGCTGGTGGATTGGAATCTAGCCCGGGCCCACCAAACAACGACGGATGCAACCAAAAAATAGCTAGGCGTTGTGGCGGGCACCTGTAATCCCAGCTACTTGGGAGGCGGAGGCAGGAGACTTGCTGGAGCCCAGGAGTTGGGGGTTGCTGTGAGCTGTGATGCCATAGCACTCTACCCAGGGCAAAGAGTTTGAGACTCTGTCTCAAAAAAAGAAAAAAAAAAAAAAAATGTAAATTTCTAAAAATGTCAACAGACTGACAGACCACAGGCAGGGAAATAAGAAACATAGCCTTTCAGCAGTTGCTTCTTGTCTTACACATTGAACTCTCATTTTTTGATTTATCTCTGGCTTTAGTATGGTGGAAATGGCTCAGAAAATCTAAGCTGGCCTAATTTCTGAACCACATTTCTCTTCAAATAATAACTTAGGCTAGATGCTCTTCAGAGGCTTCTAGAGAGAGAACTCCACAGTCTTCATTTCTTTGCCCTGTTTATCTTCCATTGATAACCTATCTCCACCTTCAACCCATCATCCTCAGCTCCAATCATAACTTACCAGTGGTATCGCAACATCCTCATAAGGCAGTTTGTCTTCCCGCCAAGCATCATCAATCAAATCCAAGATCCTTCCATCTCTCTGTACCTCACTGTCCATTTTCCTGCAGCTTTGATTTTGTCAGATCTGGGTGTCAAAGAAATTATTTAAATGTGAAGACTGAGACAGTGTAATCCAGTACAGAATTTCCCAAGCTTTTTATCCTGGAGTTACTTTTTGGGACAATATCATCCCAGGAAAGGCTCATTTTTTTTTTTCTTTTTGTAGAGACAGAGTCTCACTTTATTGCCCTCGGTAGAGTGCCGCGTGGCATCACACAGCTCACAGCAACCTCCAACCCCTGGACTTAGGTGATTCTCTTGCCTCAGCTTCCCAAGTAGCTGGGACTACAGGAGACTGCCACAATGCTTGGCTATTTTTTGCTGCAGTTTGGCGGGGGCTGGGATTGAACCCCCACCCTTGGTATATGGAGCCAGTGCCCTGCCCACTGAGCCACAGGCCTGCCCAAGGCTCATTTTCTCACATGGGGCAGGTGTCAACTTTTCTTTTTTTTTTTTTTTAATGTTGTTGACAAATTATTTATAAGACCACAGTTCCTCCCTCTCCACTGCTGATAGATGCTCTAACAGACCAATGTCAGAGTGTGACATGAAGGAACCATATTCCAAAATGAGGACTTCAAATATGTTGCATCTAAATGCATCTTTTCTGAGTGGCGCCGTAGCTCAGTGGGTAGGGCACTGGCCACATAGGCGGGTAGAAGGTTCAAACCTGACCCCAGCCAGCTAACACAACAGTGGCAATAAAAAAAATAGCCAGGTACTTGTAGTCCTGGCTACTTGGGAAGCTGAGGCAGGAGAATTGCTTGAGGTTGCTGTGAGATGTGATGCCACGACACTCTACCCAGGGTGACAGCCTGAGACACTCTCAAAAAAAAAAAAAAAAAAAAGAAAAAAAAATCCATCTTTTCTCCCCTAGCTTGCACGTTCAGCTTTCCCTGTTTGTGATGCCTTCGATGAGTCCATGATGCCTAACTGCCTAAGTCTCCTCTCCAGCCCCCTTGGATTTGCCTGTGCCAAACTCCTGCTTCCTTTTGGGCTTCTTTCCCCAGCCTGTCTTTTAAGACAGACACTCACTTACCTGTCCTGAGCAGTTGGCCCCAGCCAAGCTCACAGCAACCTCAAACTCTTGGACTCAAGTGATCCTCTTGCCTCAGTCCTTGAGTAGCAGGAACTACAGGTCTGCAAGCAAGTTAGGCCAGCTGTGTGACTGACTGCTTAGGAATTATTGCCTCTATTGTTATGTCTAAATTTTGTGAGGATTCCTTAGCAGATGATCCTATAATTTGGCTTCAATCTTTTTCACCGGTCCCTCTTCCGAACACTTCCAACCCTGTGTCATTTTCCAGCCTTTGCACTAAGGAGCTCCTTTTCCTAATCATTAATGCCTTTCAAACTCAACGCGAGCATCAGTTCTTCGAGGTCAAGACCCCATTACCAGGGTAAAGCGCTAAGGTGCATTCAAGACAAGGCAGAAGACGGCTACTGTCCCAAGCACAGTATGACCACTACCAGCTTCCTAAACACACTTTTATTATACATGCCATAGTCCCAATGCCTGGAACGCTTTTTTCTGTTCCCTTTTTGCCCAGCGGGCCCACAGTCATCCTAGCGCCTCGATCGCCTTCTGTGGAGAACTCCCTCTAACCCCAGACTGAGCGCGGTACGGGTACCCACCCCTCCCCGTGTCCCGCAGTTCCCTGGGCGCAGTGTATGACACCGAGCGTGTCATAGTGTTGCGTTCCCCGGGACAGGGACACGTTTTGTCTTTCTCTGTATTTTGCAGATTTGTAAACAAGTATTTATGTGAGAGGGGTAGAAAGGACGTTTCCCTCAGTAGAAATGACCCTCGCAGGCCACCACCGTCCGTACCAGCGTGACGCCAGCCTCCCAGCCGCGGCTTCCGGCCTGAGGCTAGACGTACCAAACGTGGAAGCGAAGGGGGAGGCAGGGACCCAGGGGCACCACGCAAGTCCCTTTCCACCCCTAACAGCATGCAGTAAGGGAAATGATTATGAGCAGGCCCAAAGCAGTAGGGAGTCCGACACTGAGGACCTAACGCGTCCCGACCCCTCAAAGACCGAGGCCGGGGCGCTCGCAACCCTTACCAGCGCCGGCCCACTGCCGCACACGCCTCCACCGGACGGCCGCCTCGCAACACGTGACCCGCACGCTCTTCTTGGAGATCCCCGGATGTGACTGAGCTCCAGAGCTGACCCGAGGGGAAGGCGGGAGAAGACCGTGCTTCCATAAAAGTGAGCGGGGGCGGTGGGCGGGTCGAACGTATGGACGGCGGAGGCTGGCGCTAGGTTGGCGGTGACGCGCGTGCGCGGCCCCAGGTAACGGCGGGAAGGCTCGGGGAGCGCTCGCGGCGGTCTGGTAACTGCCGTGTGCGTGTAGGACGGGCCAGGGGTGGGCCGGTCCTGGTCCGGACGCGGTGCTGGCCGCCGTGGCACCGCTGGCCTCGCGGCTGTATGGCCTACGGCTGGTTCCCGCGGCTTCCCGCAGGGCAGCAGGCCCGTTCCCGCCGGCCTGGGTCATCTCGGACTCCCCGCCCCTCGACCTCGCCACCCACTTTGTGCCGACCGGCGGAGGCAGGCATGGCCCCGCCCGGTGCGCGATTCGGCTTTGTCAGGTGTTTAGCTCTGTCCCCGAGGCCGGGCAGGCGGGAGGGCGACGCGGAGGGTCGCGGGGTGGGCGAGCTGCTGCCGAGGTCCCATCTTACCCGGCCCAGCCAGCCTGCGGGCCAATCTCTCTGCCCGGGGGAGGGACCCCAAGCGGAGCCTCCCTGACCAGGCTGCTGTATCTAGTTAAAATTGTTGCGAGTTAACTTCATGATACAGGCTCTTTTCTGGGGCGATGTTAAGGTTAGCAACATTTAAAAGAGTTGGTTTTGTTAATACTAATAGAGAAGGAATAGAAATGTGGCAAAGATCGTGAAGGACTAAAATTGGGGAACCCTATGCGCACAAGTCAGGGATGGAAATAAATGGTTTTATTTTAAAAGGATAGTTTCTCAAGAACACGTTAATCATGAAGTTGCCTGAAGACAGTTTAGGCACATTATGTAGTTTTTCTTAGACTATGAGGAGAGTAAAGCTGAGTCTGACGTCGGAGATGAGTCTTCATTTACAGTTGCGCTGCACAGAGTAGTTTTCCCCGAGCCTTATACACGACTCCTTAAACCGATTTTTTAAAACATACTTTATTCCTTTAATAAACAAGCATTGTAGGGTAGATGCCTTTTGTTCCTCACATGCTTGCATTTAAAATTTTATGTGAAGAGGAAATCATGAGACTAGTTGGTTACACGTTACCGTCAAATATTTACCTTTCTACTTAATAGTTGTAGCTTAATGGTACTCCGTGTTAGTGTATATACTTTTATTTGGAATGCAGTGCCATCTTTAGATTAATTTTTATCCTAAACTCTTTCATCTTCTGACTGTATCATTATCAGTGTTCAGTATAGTTAAAAAAAAAAAAAAAGTGGGTTGCAGAGTTTTTTTTTTTTTTGAGATAGTCTCACTGTGTCGCCCTTAGTAGAGGGCTCTGGCGTTACAGCTCACAGCAACCTCAAACTCTTGAGCTTAAGCGATTCTCTTGCCTCAGCCTCCTGAATAGCTGGGACTACAGGCCCCTGACAACACGGGACTATTTTTGTTGTTGTTGTTGCAGTTGTCATTGTTCAGCATGCTCAGGTTGGGTTCCCCAGCCCTGGTGTATGTGGCCAGCGCTCTAACCACCGAGCTACGGGCGCCAAGCCGGGTTGCAGAGTTACAAGCATTTAAGCACACTGCACTTTAAAATGTATTAATATTAAAGTCTTAAAATTATTTGTAAAAAATTGTGTATGTTAATTGTACTAATGCCATTTCCACCTGTTAAGAGGTAAAAAGCTTTTGGGTAATCTTCCTGTCCTCATTTACATTGTAGTGGATGGTGGCAGCATCAGTAGGCCTCTCTACATAGCTTTCTATGTTTAAAAAAGGTCTACTTGAGATTCAGCTAAAGTCAACATTGGTAAAATGTTTCAGGAATTAAATTTCTGATATTTACCTTACTTTACGTTTTATTTTCCCCAAGAGTTAGGTTTTTCCTTTTCAGTTTTATAAAACTATTGTACTATCATTATTCTTACACAAATTAATAAAAATTCCATAATGTCTATCCAGTCTGGGTTCATATTTTTTCAACTCTCCCATAAATCTCTTCCACCACAAAACCTGGCTATTTTTTGTTGCAATTGTCATTGCTTTAGCTGGCTTGGGCCAGGTTCAAACACGCCAGCCTTGGTGTATGTGGCCGGCACCCTACGCACTAAGCTACGGGTGCTGTCCATAAATGTGTTTTTACAGTTAGCTTGTTTAGACCCAAATCCCAGAGGGGTCTTTCAACGATGCACATTTTATGTTTTATAATCTTTAACAGCTCCCTCACCTTTTTGTTTTTTCTAAACATTTTAAATTTAGCTGGTTGCATTGCATGGTATCCTGTAACAAGTATCTTTGTTCCTTTTCTGTTCTCTAAACCATCGGTTAGATATAGAATTGCAATGTCTAGTATCTACCAACCAGCTGTGGCTTTTTATTTTTATTTGTTTTTACTTTGTACTTTTTTACTTTTTAATTTTTTTTTTTTTTTTTTTTTTTGCCTTTTTTGGGTGGGGCGGGGTTTGAACCCATCACCTTTGGCATAGGGGGCCGGTGCCCTATTCCTTTGAGCCACAGGCGCCGCCCTTTAATTTTTTTTTTTTAAGGCAGTGTCCCACTCCGTTGCCCAGGCTACAGTGCCATGGCATCAGCCTAGCTCACAGTAACCTCAGATTCCTGGATTAAAGCTATTTTTCTGCCTCAGCCTCTTGAGTAGCTGGGACTACAGGTGCTGGCCACAACACCTAGCGGATTTTTCTAGTTTTAGTAGAGGCAGGGGTTTCACCCTTGCTCAGACTAGTCTTGAACTCCTGAGGTCAAGTGATCCTCTTTCCTTGTCCTCCCAGAGTGCTAGGATTATAGGCATGAGCCACCACACCTGGCCAGCTGTGGCTTCTTAAATTAATTAAAATGAAATAAAATAAAAAATTTGGTTTTCTTATTGCATTAGCCACATTTCAAGTGCTCAGTGTACCCACAGATCTGCCTAGTGGCTTCTGTTTAGTGCAATTATAAATATTTTCATAACTGCAGAAAGTTGTATTGAGTAGCACTGATCTAGAAGCTTGATCAGATTCATTCTTGAGGTTTTTATGTATTTTTATTTTTTTTTGTGTGTGTATGGGGTTTAGGGAAGAAAGTTCCATAGGTAGTGCAATATACTTACTATTTTATTAGTTATCAGGGAGGCAAGTGATGTCTGAGTTGTTTCTCCTTTTTTGATGTTCAGATTGATCACTGTAGTAGGTTCAGGTTTTGTTGGCCCAATCCATCCGTCATGAATTCCCCAAGAGCCTTTTACTTCATGCTGAAATCCTTTCATAGATTTAGATTGTATCTGTTTCTGCATTTCAATTTCTAATTCTGTCATTCCTTCAGTATTTTTTCTTTCTTTTTTTGAGACACAGTGTTACTCTGTCATCCTGGGTAGAGTGTTGTGAAGTCACAGCTCACAGCAACCTCAAACTCTTGGGCTCAAGCGATTCTTTTGCCTCAGCTGTAACGCCTGGCTATTTTGAGAGACGAGGGTCTTGCTCTGCTTCAGTATTTGTTAGCTGGGAATCTTTTATGAAGAAGAACTTTCTCTCATCAGCTATTTGACTACCCTGAAATATAGTTTGTACAGAAAAGGAAAGAAAAATACTTAATTCTTTCCCTCTACTTTCAGACTAGAGTAATGCATTGGTGTCCCAGCAAACTCCAAAGGTAGTCCATGAGGGTTTTGGCCTTTAAATCATCATAAACTTAAGACTTTAATATTTTTAAACCATTTAAACATGTTACTATCTTGCATATTGGCAAATGGACCCCCTTTAAATTGGCTTCTGTTTAAATTGGCTTCTGATGCAAATTCTGTTTAAATTGGCTTCTGATGCAAATGGTTGCATCTTGGCAAATGGACCCCCTTTAAATTGGCTTCTGTTCCATTTGATATGAACAATAGTTGTGATGGTTTCTTTCTTTTGTTGTTGTGAACCCGCCAGCCTCACTGTATGTGGCTGGCACCCTACCCACTGAACTATGGGTGCTGCCCCCCATCTCCTTTTTTTAAGACAGGGTCTTGTATTGTTGCCCAGGCTAACGTGCAGTGGCATCATCATAGCTCACTGTAATCTCAAACTTCTGTGCTCACGTGATCCTCCTGCCTCAGCCTCCTGAGTAGTTGGGACTATAGGAGAGTAGCTGGCATTCCCGGTGTGTGCCACCATGCCTGACTAATTTTTATATATTTTTTTAAAGACAGGTTCTTGCTGTGTTGCTCAGGCTGGTCTTTAATACCCTTGGCTTCCCTAAGGGCTAGGCATGAGCCACCGTGCCTGATGGTGGCTTTCTGATGAAACATTTTCCTGGCCTCCAGAGAGCCTTGATTCCTTTGGGTAAGAGATCATAGTTGGAGACCACAGTCTGGATGGGAGAGGCATTCTTTCTCTAGGATTATTATTGGTTATTGGTTCTAGGATGTACAGTGGACAGAGTCAGGAAATCCTCTTTTTTTGCAGTTTTTGGCAGGGGCCGGGTTTGAACCAGCCACCTCCCTTGTAAGGGACTGGCGCCCTACTCCGTTGAGCCACAGGCTCTGCCGGAAATACATTTTTTAAAAGAGAAATATTCACAGTTAATACTGCTTCCAATTTGAGCTTCTTTTTATAGTTTTTAAAAAACTTTTTTAAAATTTATCTTTTTTACTGAAATCTTTGTACCTATGACATTATTATAATTACTTTTTCTTTTATCTTATAATGGTTTCAAATGAACAATACCAATTTTATCATTACTAATATGATTCCTGACAAGTTCCTACAGTATCTTTTCCATTCTTTTTTATGCTTAGTATAAAAAAAGCAGTATGCAGTGAAATTATTATACTTTAAAAGCATATGAAATAATTTGCTGCGTGGTTAGTCTATTTAATATCTAGTTAATAGTTGATTTATTTCATTTTCTTTCTAATTTTCAGTACTGCCTTTTTAAAGTTTTGATTTGATTTATCATGAATAAAACATTGATGTAGTTCCTATATAACAAGTACCTTATAAAACAAGGTCATGTGAGACCTTGAGAAGTTTAGCTTTCACTGTTTTCTTCCACTCTACTTATTTCCTCTCCTTATTGGTATCATTTTTTACTGTTTTGGGTTTATCCTTCTATAAAAAAAACTACCTAAAAGCAAATATACAAGCAAGCACTCACCTTTCTCTCTTGGATAAAAGGTACTATTTACATATGCCATTTTGTATCTTTCTTTTGTCACCTAATAACATGTGCCCTGTAGGTCTCCCCACAGAAGTATGTAGAGATTGTTACTTCCTTTTACAGTTGCATAGAGTTCCCTTGGTGGTCCCCCCCCTTAGGCATTTGTGTTATTTTCTACTGTTACAAATAGTGTTGCAGTAAATAAATATCCTTGTGCAAATGTTATTTTGTATTTTTACCACTGTATCTTTGGAATAGAGTCTAAGAAGTAGCATTGTTGAATAAAAGGGCAAATACATGTATGAGTTGATAGGGATTACCAAAACCTCCACTATAGTAGTTGTACCATTTTACATTTCTAGCTACAACATGTTGTGAGTGCCTGTTGCCCCATAGCCTTGTCAGAAGATGTTTAATTTTTGGTTGATGTGATAAAAGAAAGAGTAACTCAGTGTAGTTTTATTTTATTTTATTTTATTTTTTGAGACAGTCTCATTTTGTCGCCCTGGGTAGAGTGCCACAGGGTTACAGCTCACAGCAACCTCAAACGCTTGGGCTTAAGCGATTTTCTTGCCTCAACCTCCAGAGTAGATGGGACTATAGGCGCCCGCCACAGTGCCTGGCTATTTTTTTGTTGTTGCAATTGTCATTGTTGTTCAGCAGGCCCAGGCAGCGTTAGAACCTGCCAGCTTCGTGTATGTGACTAGTGCCTTACTCACTGAGCTATTGGCGTTGAGCCTCAGTGTAGTTTTAATTTGTATTTCTCTCATTAACAAGGTTGAGCATCTTTTCATAAATTTAAGGTCACTAACATTTATTTTTCTTTGAATTGCTTATTCATATCTCTTGCCCAAGTTCCTATAGATCCCCCCCCCCCCAGTTATAAGCTCTTTGTATATTTGAGCAATTAATGCTTTGTGGCAAAGCTTTCAAATACTATTATCATTTGTCTTTTAACTTTGCTGATGAAAATGTTTTTTTCATGTAAAAGTTTATTGGGGCAAAGTGGGGTCAGTGAAGGCTGTGAGAAAAAATGGAGTTAGTTTTAACAAAATGGAGTTAGCTTGGTCCTTTCATTATGTACTTACATTTCTCAGTCTTTCTCATTCTAACTGGATTTTGAGTCATAGTTTGCACAATATTTTTAAAATTTAATTTTTTTAGAAAAATTTCTCTAATGCCTTAACCTGACTCTCCCCCCCCCCCAAGTTTAATTGGAAGCCTTTCTAGAGAATATTAAATAATATTGATTGTTTTGGATACATTGGAACTGTAGTTTACCAGCCATAATATATCTGACACAAACATAGATTTTTGTAATTACGTGATACCGAGGCAGGTAAAGGGACAGAGCATTGTCATCCTTCTATAAACTAGACTGGAAGTTTAGTTTAAACTCTTAGTACATACACATTTATTCATAATTGTATCTGGAGTTTTTATTTTCTTTGTCCAATTTGTAAATACTTTGATTTTGTATATACTCTGATAATTTCTCTGATCTGCAAATTAAAAGGTTAGAGACCTGAAGTGCTTTCTAGCTTTTAAATTCTAATATGTTAGTGAGTTTTCAAAGATTTACTTATTTTCAGACATTCTATTTGTATTCCTTTTTGTTCAAGTGTGTTTTTCCTCCTTCCCAGAATTGATGAAAAAGCCTGTAGTTCCTTTCACCATCCAATTCTAAATTTTACTGATTTAAAGCAGTCTTCATTTCAAAGGAGAGTTATAATTAGTAAGTTGTTTGTTAATGTTTTGGTTTAACTGATAACATTAGAGAGCTGTCCATTTTCCCTTTAGCCACAGTATCATTGCATGTTAGTGGCAAGGAGTAGCAGATTATCAAACAGTTGTATTTACTTAAATTTGTATTTAATATTATGAAGAAAGAATGTTTAGCTTCATGTAGTTATTACATGGCACTTGACTAAAAAAGCAAAGTGACATAGTGCATAGAGTTGAATAGGAGTCAGGTTGATTAGGAAAAGAATCAGTGTTGTAGCTGTGTGCAATTCAGGTAACAAAGATCTGTAGGAAATCTGAGTCCTACTATTACCTGATCCCAAGGAATGAGAACTGATAATGTTTGGCACCTACTCAAGCAGATGGTAAAGGTATTATTAAAGAAACATATTACACGTGAGTAATATGTTTATTTTCCATAGAGGTTGTTTCTGATCCCCTCCTCCCCTTTTTTTCTTTGAAAGAGGGATCTTTGTCTTAGTTTTAGACCTGTGTTTTGGTTTTTGAAATGGCAATTTCCCTTATGTGGACTATTTCATTGTTGTGCTGCTGCCACCTGGTGGCTACAGTGGTGATGTCATAGTTCAGTTCAATTTTTTTTTATTGCTTTTTATTATTATTTTTTTTTTATTGCTTGCTTTATTTATTTATTTTTTTAAATTCTTTTTGGCCCAAGACACTATTGGGCCAAAAGAAAATATGCTTATGTGTTTAAAGATCTGAATACTGTAAAATATACATATTAAGATTGCACATTACTTAATACTTCAGAGTCACTACTTAGGCTGATGTAGGACTGTAATTCGTAGTTTTCTGTAGTTAAGTTATATATCCCTCCAAGCCTCAATTTCTATGAATGTTACTAAATTTGAATTAGATGGTGGGTACAAGGTAGCTATAACAATTTGGCATTCAATGACTTTTAACTTCTATTGTAAATATTGTTAATTATTAAGTAATAGTAATCTGGAAAATGTATTAATGTAGTATATGTTACTAAATATATTACTGAATTTGTTAATTTTAAGAATATCATAACCTAAAGAAGTGTAATTTTACTAATGATAATTTTACATAACAAGTAGCCTTGTATTAAGAATATTTACATATTCTTACATATTTAATAAATATCTATATGTCATTGTCAGGAGCACATTATTTACTCTGAACATTTAATTGACTGTTCGAATTCCAAGAGAGACCTGTAAGAAATCTTGGAGATTATTGTTCATGTCCTTTATATTGCAGGTGCAAAAACTGAAGTCCAAGGTTACATAACTAGTTAGTTGTAGAGGAAGACTATATCCTGAGTCTCCATATAGTACAGTGTGGACTGTGTGCTGCCTCATAGTTGGTTTAGAGTGGACCAAAACGTGGAATCTAGGTTGTATTGTAATATGATTCTATCATGGTTTGAAAGAAAGTGAAATCGAACATGGGAACCTTTTCCTTTAGGTTTTCATTTTGTGTAATGTTGGTATAATATGTAGGGTAATTCAAACGGGAAAAATTTCTCCCCACCATATTTGTGTGTGAGTAGTTTAATACTCCTTGTTAGAAATAGATGCAAATATAACGTACAGTGGTTGTATTTTCCAGTCTTTTTGTTCTCCTCTGTGTCTCTGGAATACCCTGGACATTCCTCTATCACTACATTTATCATACTGGGAGAACATTTTTGGCTCATTTTTTTCTGTCCATTTTGGACAGTTAACTTCTTGAAAGGGTTATGTTTTTCATCACCATATATACCTAGTAGTATAGCACTCAATAATCTGTTGAATAAAGGAATGTTCTTGGAGCAATGTGACTTTTTTTTTTTTTGCAGTTTTTGGCCAGAGCTGGGTTTGAACCCACCACCTCTGGCATATGGGGCTGGTGCCCTACTCCTTTGAGCCACAGGGCCGCCTAAGCGATATCACTTTTTGGTAAAGTGTTAAGATGAAGGGGCAGAACTTCTACACTATTGTCTTTGCTAAAGGTTTAAAGAGGAGAAGTTTCTTGGGAGTGAAAAGTGGCTTGATATTGATAAACATTTTGAAGATTTGTGATACGAATCGAGAAACTATAGCACATAGTACTCATAGGCACTTCTGAATTTAAGGGTCTTCATTCCTGTCCTCTCACCTTTCTTCGTGATGCATCTTACCCTTTTTGTGGCAGTCTGTTCTGTCTTTCCTCTTTCTCAGCTAGACCCTTCTCTGTAGTCCTTTAGCTGTGACCAGTTTGCATAGCTGTGGTAGGTAAAAGACAGGAATTGAGGTAAGCCCAGAGCATCTAGCACAGTCCTTGTTAGAATGTTATACTGAGCTCCGCAGCAGAGAGGGATGAATAGTCTAGGAAGGAAAAAGAGTGTGTGAAAAACTCACTTCCAGTCTGATGTTAACTCCTAGAAAGAACCTGTTAAGGGGTAGAGGTATAAAGTGCAGAGGAGGGAGCGTCTTGTGGCTGCCTTGCAGGGGAGAAGAGTGTAGCAGGAAGCACTATGGACTTGTCTTCTCCTGGGTGAGTAGGCTCTCCTGTGATGAACCAGGGGGTTCAACCTCAGTGCATTTCATGTTTCAAAATAATACCTTTATTTAAAAAAACAAAACAACTACATCTTTCTTCTGACATATGTGATCCCTATGCTTTCCTCTCATTTGTAAGGGGGTTTGTGCCAGTGTCCCTCTGCTGGGAAGACACCTTCACCACCCCGGTCCACTCTTACTCTAGGAACTTGACATAGAACAAGGGGTATGTAGTGTTGGATAGCAGTTATATGAGGACAGTGTCAGCAACAGTTCAAATAAGTTTAAGTTATTTTCTTTTAGTCTGAATATATTTGGTCCTAATATTTCTTTTTTTTTTGTATTTATTTATTTATTTTATTATTATTATTATTTTTTATTATAGATAAAAATATGCACCATAGATGTGGCCCGACCCATTACCCTCCCTCCACCCAAACCTCCCCCCTCCCTTCCCCTTCCTTGGTCCTTTCCCCATAGTCTTGTGGTATAGTTGGGTTATA